>VMDO01025881.1:0-27576 GCA_007922755.1 Pedetes capensis | reverse complement strand
TTGTTTGTCTTTAAAAATAAAATGAAATACATTAAACATTAAATTAATTTAGAACCCTTTAGGAGCATTTAATTACCCAATGGTTACAAGCTCCTTTATACATTATTAAAATTAATAAATTTATAGAATAATAATGTTATGCATATATCAGATTAAAAGATCTTTACAAACTATGTTTTAATTTATATATTTGATAAATCAGGTAATATTCATTTTAAAATGACAATAATTTTGCACAATAGCAGTCCCAAAGGATATAAAATAACTCTCATCAATAAAACTAATGGTGGATGGGAGGTAGAAGGGAAATAGGACTAGTGAGTAAACAGGAGAACTAATTTTTATTCAATGTACTGAGTTAAATACTTAATAAAATTTTGGAGATAAGTGTGGCATAAAGGTGACAATATTAGAGATAAACATTTAAGTATATGTTAAGTATATGTTTAAGTATATGTAAGCCAATAAGATAACAAATATTCCTGATTATGGTACAGTAGAGGTAATCTGGAGCAACACTTCTGTGGAGAATAGTGACAAGATATGGACTAAATACAAGTGGTACTTGACTCATGATGGCTCAATTCATGATTTTTTTACTTTAATGTGGTGGGAAGGTATACCTATAGAACCATTTTGCTTTTCACTTTCAGTACAGTTGTCAATAAATTCCACAAAATATTCAACACTGTATTATAAAATAAGCTTTGTATTATATGATTTTTCCCAGCCCTAGGCTAATATAAGTATTCTCAGTGAATTTCAGGTATGCAAGGCTAAGCTATGGTGTTTGGAAGATTAGGTATATTATATATGCTTCTTACTTATGATATTTTCAACTTATGATGAGTTTATTTGGTCGTAATCTCATTGCAAGTGGAAGAGAATTTGTACACTTAAAAATCTACTTGATGTAACTGACATGCTATCAAGATAGCATAATTACCAGACCAATATTTGGGGAAAGATAGATTCATGCATTTGGAGATATTTTTCTCCTTGGAATTTTTGTTCATTTTGTAGAGCCTCAGCAGCACTTTTTACAATAAGCTTACTCAGACATATTAAGGTCTGTGCTTACTATATGGAAGTGAACCTGATGAGTTCAATGACATTAAGTTGGGATCTCAAATATTGCTACATCAAAAGAATGAAGAGAAAAAGGAGACTCTTGCAAAGATAGATGAGTAGACCCATGGCATAAAAGGATCCAAAACAAAAACAATGTACAGTGCTACCTCAGCACTTGAACAGCTCCATGCTTGAACATTTGGATCCTTGACCAATATTTCCCAGATAATTCTGGTTTGATGGTTGGTCACTTGCTCAGCACTTGACCACTATGCTAAAATCTGTAAGAGAGACTGCACTTATCAGCGATGTTTCTGGGTGAAACAAAGGGGAAAGCATCACTTTGTGAAGGAGTGAAAGAGTGAAGACCTGTCCTGATGCTGTTCATGATCTCCTGGTTTGTTTGCTTGTTTTTGTGTATATATACATATATATTCCATACAGTCTTCATGATACACAAAAAACTTTCTAGTGATAAAAATAAAAGAAAGAGGAAAACAGTAATAGCAACAATTGAATTTAATATAGAACTTATTGCTAAGTATGTGAATGGGATACATTAGTCTGAATCAGTCCTTCATTATGTGCTGGAACCAATAAATACATTTACACAATCTCTTATGGGAAAAATGTGCTTGGCACTTAAACTGTCATTCAAATAGCCTTCCAGAAGGACTGTGGTTGAGTGCTGATGTACCATTGTATATAAGGATTCTTGAATTATGGCAAAGGCAATACAAAAAATCAGCCTTATTAGCAAATGATACTGGGAACATTGGATATTCATAAGGGAAAAAATAGATCAGTCTTGATTCTCTACCCCCCAACATACACAAAAGAAATTCTAGGTGGATTTTAAATCTAAACATGAAAGATGAACCAATAAAATCCTTCATTAAAGTATAAAACATTATTTTTATGAGTATGTAGCAGGGAGATACTTCTTAAACCACTAAAGCACTAATACTAATGGACAAGGTTGATAAACTTGGCTACATTAAAATGCAAACCTGTCAATCAAGAGATGCCAGTAAGTGAAAAAATCAAGCTACAGAATTGGAAAAGATTCTAGCAATACACAGGATAGATAACACATCATGTTCAGTATATTTAGTTTTAAGTTTAAGTTTACCCTGAAGTGGACCCTGAGTAAAGAATTTGAGTGTAAGTAGTTTATTTGGTTCAACTAATAATAGGAAGCACTGGTATGGTCTGAGGAAGTGAGACTGAAAAAAGGCAACAAAGAGCACATTGGGGAGTAGATTAATATTATTATACTCTCTGCCTTCCTCATTCTTTCATTTGAGTCTGTAGAGTTTATAAGTTAGGAAAACTGAGTAGTATTTCAGAATTCTACTAGTCCATCTGCCATATAAAGCAAGTTTATCAGTATATAAGAAAAAAGTTCAAAAGTAATTAAAAAAAGAAAATGAGAAAAGCAGATAGTTTAGCATTGAAATCAATGGTAGTAGGTGAAAATACTTTGATTGCTGGCTACAAGCAAAAGCCTTAAAAGATGATATATTCTTTAAGTTTACTTTTTAATTATCAACTGTATTCACACCTTAACAACATTAACAACATATATGAAACTTAAAACTACTAGCAATGACATTACTGTCAGACATCAAGCAATTGTAATGTTCATGTTTAGATTTTACCTTATAATTATTATAAAATATTTTACTATAAGTGTTACAACTGGCTGTAATATTGAGTAGATACACTCATAAGACTAAGATCTTCAGTTTGGGAGTACATATTTGTTTTCACCCCACACTCATTTTCTGCTACCTCAGAAGTCCCTAACAAGGTTTTCCTTACATAAAACCAGATGTCATAAAAATATTATAATGAGTAATTGAAACATTGTACATTAGAGATCCATTAGCCGGATTGTAACCATCATAGCTGACAGAGAGAAGAGAGAGAGAGAGAGAGAGAGAGAGAGAGAGAGGGAGAGAGTGAGAGAGAGAGCGCGCGCGAGCGAGCTTTCCCGCTAACGCACTGTGATTGCCATCAAATTGCATAAGAGGCTACTGGCTCAATTAAAACCTTCCACTCTCTCGTGAATCCACAGGGACATAACGTTTGTGCTGAGAATGCTGCCCTGGGCATCTAATATTCTGCCCTATGACTCAAGTAGAACTTAGTATAAGTTCAGCTAATAGGCACAATCACATTCCCATTAACTGTCAGAAAAGGGGCTATGTTATGAATTACGCAGTGGCTTTCAACCTGTTCAAAGAACTCTACAAAAGAAATTCTAAGAAAAGTAGGTTGTTTCAGTTTGATCTGCCACTATTTAAATGCCCAAGGAACTGAACACTCTACAGACATCAGTGCTGAAAATAGTGTCATGAATGAGTTCTAAGTGAGTCATATGTGTCTATCATTGGGTAATTAATAGAAACTATGTCCTATGTGCTTGGGTGTAGTGAATTTTAAAGGACAATGAATCTATTAAAAAAATTAACTGTTCCAAAATAAATTTCTGAAGGGATCTTTGAGTCCCAGTGGAGTGACATGGCAAACTCATTTTATTGTGAAATAATACCCTATTAATTAAGAACTGAAGTAAAAATCCATGTACCAAGTTATCCCTAAGTGTAACATGTTGAATGAATCAGTAGTCTAGTTTATCCAAAATGTCACAATTAATTTGAAAAGATACTACTTTTAAAAAGTTCACAGGAAGTCAAGGCACACCTATGAGCTGAAAGTGGTGGGAGTAATGTCAGAAGGTCCAAGTCTCAAGTCTGTTTCTTCCCACATACATACTGTGACTCTGGCAGGCTGTTCGTATTTGATAAGCTCTAACTTCCAATAGTGGGCTGGGATTTAGCTCAGTTGGTAGAGCACTGTTCTGCAGTCTCTGAGGTCCTGAGTTCAATCCCCAGGACCACAAAATGGGAAAAGGACGTGGCAATCCACTCCCAAGACAATTCCGAAACAGCCATTGAAAACCCTATGAGGGTCGCTATGAGTCAGATTCGACTCCACGGCACCTAAAAAAAGCAACTTCCAATAGTAGTTTTCTTGCACTATATCAATTTAAAGATCCCATCCTGCTGTCCGTTTTACTAAGATGAAGCATATACAATTGGAATATTTTACCAAAAATGACGGTCATATGGTTCTACCTAAATAATTCCGATCTTGTGAAAATTTATGAGTTCTTGTAAAGATCTCCTGTAAGGCTTTTTGGTATGGAAGATATTAAATAATGCTGATTTATGCCAACAAGTAACTTCAAAATATCTTACTGAGATTTTGGAGCTGGGAATGGTGGCACACACCTGTAACCACAGCAACTCAGAAGGTGGAGCCAGGAGGATCACAGTTTTGAGACTAGAGGCCAGCCTGTATAAATTAGTGAGACCCTGTCTCTAAACAAAAAATATAAAAGGATCTGGGGCTGTGGTTTAGTTGTAGAGTGCCTGCCTACCATATTCAAGGCCTTGGGTTCAACCCACAGTACTGTAAGACAACAACAACAATGAAGTTTACTTTGCCGTTTCAGGAAGTCTAAGAAAACTGTCCAATTCTTACCCAATCCTAAACAAGTCCTTACCTTCACCTTTCCTGCACTGAAAGACCTGTCTTATACAAAATTTGCAGTTCTTTGTTTTGTTTTGATTTGTTCTGTTTTGCTTGACTTTTTTTTTTTTTTTAGACAGGGTCTCACTGTGTGGCCTAGGGTAGCCTTGAACTTGCAATCCTCCTGCCTCAGCCTCCCAAATTCTGGGATTACAAGCATGTACTATCATGCTTTGCCAAAAAAAAAAATCCAGCTCTTAATAAATTCTGTTTTTGCCTTAATCCCTCCCAAACACCACTGAGATGGTGCTCTACATTATGGCAGTAAGCAATACACTAAACTTTGTCTTATCAACAGGTGGCATTAGTGATTGGAGTGCCAGCATTCAACAGTTGCTTCTCAAATTTATCAGCATGATTAGGTTAGGATTACATATTGAACATTTCTGGCCTCAATTTGAAAAGCCTTTAAAATACATCCAGAGATAGGGAATCTGGTATTATAATTATAAACTATAATTTCACTCATTTTTCCTTATTTTATAAGATTATTAGTGATTAGGTATTTATTCATTGAACAGTGAGTAACTTATTTGGGACAAGCATTGTTTTACACTTCAGGAACTTAGTGGTAAATGAGGTAGTTTGTTCATAGTGCTCACATGACAGAGGAAGGACCTAAATGAAGATCATGTGAACATGTGATTAAGCATGAGCTACAGATTACATACCCATTCCTAAAACAATCCTGAAAAATTTCAGCCAGTGAAAGCTCTATGAGGGTAGCTAAGATTTGGACCTGACTTGATGGCACCTCCCAGCAACAACATTGATTACATAAGATTAAGAAGAAAGTGAATAGCTAAGAATCTAGGGAAGGCTGCCTAGGATTGGAGGGTTAGGGCAAGAGAAGCCTTGTTGATGAAGAGAAGACATTTAAACTGGGGTGAGAGGAAGGGAATCAATGATTGAGGAGAAGGAAAATCTTTTCAAGTAGAGCAAATATGGAAAGGAGAGAGCATGGATCATTCAGAGCATAAAGGAATTCAGCCTGGCCAAATTACCAAGAGAAAGGAGTAGAAGGAGACATGTGCATGTATGGAGATGTATTATAAGATTGGTAAAGCTAGATGAAATAAATGAAGGATTAAATTGGGATTCATTCCTGATGGTATCTGCCTATCACTGAGTAAAACTCTGAAGGGAATGGGCAACTGTCATTACCTGAATCTATCACCTTCACACCTGATTCCCTCTCTGTTCATCTCTGCTCAAAGTTGGCCTCACTTTCTCCAGGTGAGTTGAAATATTCTCTCCTGTGGAGAGGTTGGAAAAGTGATTTTATTTTTCTTTATGGACTATCTCAATAATTTATAAAATTGGAGTATGGGTACCACTTGTAAACAAGCTTTTATTTTCTCTGTGACACTGTCATAAACATAGTAGTCTGCCCAACTAAAATTGTCCATGCCGGCCAAAAATGCAGGCTGTCATAGTCAAACAGATACTTGGGTATGTATACAAAGCACATCCTTTATGTTAATCTATGCTTTATCTAATTTTATTTTATGATAAGAGCCTGTCTTCTTTGGCTTAATACTACTAAATGGTTATATAATTAATATTCTCCAGTTCCATCCTCATGAAGCCACTTTCAGAATATTATTTACTCTCCCATTTAGTATGGCTTTTGGGCTGAGGTGTAGCTCAGGTGATAGGGAGCTTGATGTGTATACTCCAAGGCCCTGGGTTCAATACCCAGCACCACAAATTGGGAAAAGGCCCTGGCAACCCACTCCCCAAACAATCCCAAAACAATAAGCCATTGAAAACTCTGAATAGCAGAGAAGCACTGACAGTGTCAGGTAATGCTTTGCTCTGTTGTACTTAGGATACCTATCAGTTGGACCTGAATGGACCATGGTGCCTGACTCAACGGTACCTAACAACAACTGGGCATTTAGAAGACCACCAAATAATATAATCATCAACATCTTCATTTACTATGTGTGAATTTTCCTAGTTAGTAATTCTGTAATTTGTAAGGATGGTATATATAAAGTGTGATCCAAAAATATGGGTAATGCTTAAATAGAATAATTTGTATTATAGTAAAGGACACATTACTATTAATCACCCTCAAAATACTCTCCTTGGCTTTGCACATACTCGTCCCATCATTTTTGCTGCCTTCTGAAACAGTTCTGGAAGTCTTTTGTGAGTGTCTTTTGTTGTGCTGTCTTGGCTTCCTTGGCCTGAATTGATTCAAAATGTTTACCTTTCACGGTCATTTTGACCCTGGGTGAGAGCCAGAGGTAGAATGATGCTGGATCCGGTAAATAAGGTGGATGAGGACACACTGTAATGTTTATTTGACAGAAACTGCTGTACCAGATGTATTGTTTATGATTCATGATTTAGGGCCACTTTAAAACACACCTCTCTCATATGTAGCTTGCACCTTGCTGACTGTACCAAACAAGTTGAAACTTGTTACACCCTGTTACTAAGGTTCTGTATGCTGCTGACTGCTTCCCATATTGAAGAACACTGCCTTTCCATTGTGTGGCACTCAGTAGCACCACTCAGTACTTTTTAAAATCACACTGTGTAAATATCTCACTCAGTTTTATCTGCTATAACAAAGTATTATAGACTAAATGGCCTACAAACAACATAAGTTTATTTCTTGCAGTCCTAGAGACTGAATGTCTGAGATCCAGATGTCAGCCTGGGCAGGTTCTTATCAGGGTGTTCATGTAGTTAGCCAACTGCAGACTTCTCTCTCATTGTATCCTCACACGCACAAAGAGAGATAGTGAGCTCTCTGACCTCTTCTTATAAGGACACTAACCTCATACATGAACACTTTACCTAACTAATCCAATTACCTCCCAAAGGTCCTATCTCCAAATATCATCAGGATTTCAACATAGGAATTTTGAGGCTATGTAGACATGTACTCCATTAACAATATACACATACACATAAAAACATCTACATATATAGCCAATCTTTATTTTATTTTCTTCAGTAATATATGGGTTGAACCTAGAGATTCATGTATGGTAGGCAAATACTCCACCACAGAGTGGTACCTCCAGTCCCTTTTTTTATTTTGAGACAGGTTCTCACTAAAGTTGTTCAGGCTACCTCTGGCTTCAAACTCACAATCCTCCTCTCTTAGCCTCCTGAGTCACTGGGATCAAAGGAATGGACCATGGTGCCTGACTTTGTTATTTGCTTTTTGTTATTCACAGTTTCCATATTTATAAATATACCTGCTTGCTAAAACTGATTTGTAACACAAAATAAATACTTACGGCCCTTTCCTAGTAATGCAGCAGCAAATGTTTTGAGTTGCCCAATGTGTACATTCCCTACTGAGGTTAAAAAAAGTCACACTCTGCTTTCTTGCCTCATCCATCATACTGTGTCCTGATCTAGTGCCATGTTATTTTCATTTCTGTGCCATTTGTTGATTATTTCAGGATTTTTAATGGCTGGCAAGTATGTTTTAAAGAGCTGTCTTATGTTCCTAAACATAAGAAGACTGTGGTTTACCTTTAGGGGAAAATGTGTACTAGATGAGCTTCATTCAGTATGAGTTAGAATGCTGTTGTCCATGAGTTCAATGTTAATGAATCAACACTATAGATTTTTAAGAGGTACATTTAATTTAAATGAAAACACACATTTAGAAGAAAGCTTTATGATCTTGTCATGGAAATGTGACCAGAGGCTTGCAGGAACATAATCCTGCTTTTCCTCTAGGAGCAGTGTTTCAGGATTAGTTCAGCGCTCACAGACCTTTAGACACACAACTACCAAGAATATTGACTATTAATAGCATAGATTACTTCCATAGATGTATGGTAATTCTGTAAATTGAAAGGGAGGAATGTGTAGATAATATCAGGTGTAGGATGTTCTCTATTGGTGGAAGCCAAGCACACATTTTCACAAAATCATAAGCCACTGTGAGATTCAAACATTGGGCAAGACTTGGCAAAAGTCTTAGCCTGAATCTTGTTTTCATGTGTGTGTGCTATTTTTGTTCTTTTAGATAGTTACACTGCTTGGCTTTCTACTTTACTGCTCTCATTCTTCTCACATCTTCTAGTCAAGCCAAATACATCTGGCTGCATGCTGTTGCCTCACACGCATATTTTAGGCTCAATGTTTGGCTCATATGACTACCTCTACTCAAAATACTTTTCTCCCTTTACATGCACAAATCTGAACTATTTTCTTTGAAGAATTCTCCCATTTGCATGTCCCCACTTCCAGGCAGCTGTAATCTTTTACTTGTCTAAATAATTACCTTAATCTATTATTTTCTTGTGGTTGTAGAGTATGGGAGAAAAAAAAAAAACAAAGTCAAACTCAATTTCTACAACTGTACTCTCACAACATACTTCTGATTGCAGGTATTTGGGGGTAGGGAGTTTCCCCACCAGCCAGGCAAGCAATGCTTCAGCAGAAGACACCACATGGGTTTCCTCTAATTCAACTAAATTCTGACACTATCTGCCTAGATGATCTCAGATCCTTCCCATTGAGGACCCAGTCCTATGATTGTCCCTTCTACTTCAGAGGCCAATTGCAAGCCCCGGTCATTTTACCTGTGCTTTTGACCAACTTTTTGGGTTTGATTGATTAGGCAAACAGCACACAGAACTCAAGGAAATGCTTACCCATGTTTACCAGTTTACCACAGCAGATACAGGTGAAGTGCTGCATGTAGTGAGACATGCAGGAAGGGGCATGGAGACTTCTTTGGGTAAACCATCCTCCAGTAACCTCTGTCTGCTCAATTATCTGGACATTTTTTGAGTCCTGTTCTTTGAATTTTTATGGAAACTTTGATACATAAGCACGGTTGCCTAAATCATAGACCTTTAATAATCAGATTTAACTTTCAGGTCCTCTCTCTTCCGAAGAGAATGGAGTTTGGACTGGAAATTTCCAGCTCTGTAATCATGCCTTCCTCTTTTCTGTGACCAGCTCCCATCCTGAAGGTATCTAGGGGCTTCCAGCCATCAGTCAGTTCATCAACATACAAAAAGAAACTTACCACTTTGAAGATGCTAAGGATTTTAGGAGCTATGTGCCAGGGATCTAGAGGAAGACCAAATATATACTTCACAATATTATGATATTGTTCCTTTGATTTTGATGATTTGAGCACTTTTCTCATTCACTTTGTGGGGTCCATTTACTTTTTCAATATATAATGATAGGATAAAAGAATGTAATTTACTAATTCTCAACAATTTTAGGTCACAGCCCCTGTAAAAAAGAAACAACATACAAAATAAACAAAAACCAATAGTTCTTCTTTTCTCGCCATTCAAAGCTCTCTTCTCCGTTACCACTACCTCTCCAAGTCCATCAAGTGTTTGTGAAAACTGTCTGATGTACTCTAATCTCCTCAGAATGATACTGAAAAGTTGAAGCCTGGAGAAGTCAAGTAGCTTGTCCCAGGTTAATGGGAAAGGTGGGACTGATGTGGAAGTTTTACAGTTTCCAGGGTGGAGGTCTTTTCGTGTGGATGACTTATTCATGGCCATGAAAATATAGTCCTGTATCTCCAAATGGGGAAGCATCTACTCAAGGAAACTTTATTCACTCAGACCACATGTTAGAGAAGTGGTGAAATGTTGGTGATAATAACAGAAAAGTATCATACCATGTCAGAGTAGAAAGGAGTAGACAGAGGAGCGAGAAATATATTACAACCCCAAAGGCACCATTTGCCATTTTTGGATCTGTATCTCAGTCATGTATCTTGCTACACCACCCTGGCATCCAGTCTCCTAAGATCTCAGTATCTAAGTAGGATTGAGCCTGGTTAGAAATTGGATGGGAGACTGCCTGGGAATACTGGGTGCTGTAGGCTTGGGAGAAGGACCTGGCAGCCTGCTCCTGAAAGAATTGGCCATTGAAAACCATGGTACAGTGTCAGGGAGTATTTGGTCTGTTGTACATAGGGTCACTATGAATTGGACCTGACTTGCTGGCACCTAACAACAACAACAACAATAATCTCAGCCAAAGTTTTCGGGAAATCAAGAGGATAAGGACCCCAGGTTCAAAAACTGGGCTATCTGGTTTTATCCTATAGTAGGAAGTCAGGGTAAATCATTAGTCTTAAGATCTTGAAGGACAGTCTTGTGTACATTTTGTATTTCAAGTGCTAATTTTTATTTCCTTTGGAGGAGCCTCTCAAGCTCTGCACAATTTTTTTCTCCATAGAACTATGATAAAGGTCAGTTCACTCAGAACATTCGTATTTCAAGATGCATTGAGACTTTGAGGTAAACAAACTTTGTGTGAAACACTTAAAAATAAATGTTCCTGCTCCTTATCCCAATGGCTATGGAAGGCTAGAGTGTACTTTCCTTTTCTTAAGCTAGTGGCAAGACTGACTTCTCTGTTATTCCTTAAGGTAGCTTATCAGTTGACACTTGTTGTGAGCCATAGCTAATCCTTCTCAGACACAAAATCACATTTGCTTCCCTTCTCAGCCTTTGATCTGAACACTTGTAATCGTTTATTTTATGTCCTCCACAAACTACTCCAAAATGTACCAAGCAGGGATTTTATGGCAATGGGACTGTTTTTGTAAGAGTTTTTATCTTGGCTTTTGTTAATTAAAACAATTTTAATAAAAATAGTGACTGATATTCATATGTTTGTTAACGCTATTACTTGCTGACAATGTTTGATCAGATTAGGCAGCTTTCTCTGGTTGTTGTTATTGAGTGCCATGGAGTCGAATCTAATTCAGAGCAACCCTATGTGTGACAGAACGAAACACTACTCAACATTGTGCCATGCACACTTTTTTTTTATGTTTGAGTCCAATGTTGCAGACACTATGTTTCCTCTCATTTTGAGTTGTGCCACATCAGCAAAAGGAAGTCCCAGGAGTGTTACTGCATTCCTTTCATGAAGGTCTACATTGAGGAGTCAACTCTTCCTCAGTTGTTTCTTGAATGCCTTCCAGCCGAAGGGGGCTTATTTTCTGACACTATGAGAGGGGGCTTCCAGGTCTTTCTCCTTAGTCTTTCTTAGTCTGGAAGCTCAGCTAAAACCTGTCTACCATAGATGGTCCTGGTGGTATCTGAAATACTGGAGGCATAGCCTTCAGCATCCCAGCAACACGTAAGCCCCCATGGTACAACAAGCTGACAGATACTTGGAGGTTTCTCTGGTTAGAGGTATCGAAATTTCAGGATGTCTTCATCTTTCTTTTTTTCCTTCTTTCTTTCTTTCTCTCTTTCTTTCTTTCTTCCTTTTTTTGTCTTTCATTCATTCTTTTTCGTAGGAGAACTTCACAATCAAAATATTTGAGTTTTTTAGTGCTCTGTGCATAGAAATTAAAATATTTGAGTGTTTCTGTATGAATCAAATCTAATTGTGACAAAATATATGTTGGATATATTTATTGCTTTTTTTCCTTACCCACTGACTTTAAGCTTTTCACACACAATGTTTCCTATTTATTCAGAATATAAGCAATTATAGTTTTTATTGGATAGAGAAAAAATAAGTGTTTTTCCTAAATTTTATTTTGAGACAGCTTCTCACTAAGTTACACAGGCTCTCTCTGGCCTTGAACTTGTGATCCTCCTGCCTGTGCCTCCTGAGTTGCTGGGATTACAGGAGTATTCCACCACACTGGGCTGAAAAAAATAGGTTTTATCTTTTAGGTTTATATCTTTAGCTAGAGGTGAGAGAACTAATTTATCTCATGAAGTCATGCCAAAATTGGTCCATCTTAAGGTAAAGATAACTAATATTTTTTTAATAATTGAGACGCAATGGAAGCCAATTTATTACTAGCAAGGGAAGTCTATATCAAGTATCTTTAATCGATATCATTTGCCATATTGAATCAAATAAACTTTGAACTTGGCAAAAAAAAATGTTATAAGTATGCAGAATATATATGTTGTTGTTGTTAGGTGACATCAGAGTCCAGTCCGACTCATAGCGGCCCTATGTACAACAGAATGAAACATTCCCCAACACTATGTCATGCCTGGCCCTATGTCAGTGCTTCTCTGCTATTCATAGGGTTTTAAATAGCTAATTGTTTTCAGGATTGCTTCAGAAATGGGCTGCCAGGTCCTTCTCCCATTTTTGCACTGTTGGGAATTGAACCCAGGGCCTCAGAGTGTGCAGAGCAAGGGCAAGTAGTCTACCAACTGAGCTAAACTTAAACCCATAGAGGATATATATATATATATATATATATATATATATATATATATATATATATATTCATATATATATATATTCATATATATATTCATAGAGAATATATATACACACATATTCATATATATACAAACACATACATACATACATACATATGGGCTAGGGTTTAGCTCAGTTGGTGAAGTGCTGCTCTGTGGTCTCTGAGGCCCTAGGTTCTATTCCCAGCACTGTAAAAATGGAAGAAGGATGTGGCAATCTACTCCTGAAACAATCCCTAAACAATTCAGCCATTGAAAACTCTATGAGGGTATATATATTTTTTGCAGTACTTGGTGGTTGAACCCAGGGTCTCACATGTACTTTACAAGTGGTCTACCATTGGGCTGCAACCCCAGCCTATTTTTTATCTTTTATCTTGAGATAGAGTCTTGCTGAATTAACTAGGCTGGCTTTGGCCTCCAACTCATGATTCTCTTGCCTCTGCTTCCCGAGGTGCTGGGATTATAGACATGTACCACTGCACCTAGCTGAGAAATTTTTGTTGTTGTTGTTAAGAGATCAATGTTAAAACATTTTGAATTATTTTAAAATGTTGTTGTTGTTAGGTGCCGTCGAGTCGGTATCCGACTCATAGCGACCCTGTGTACAACAGGGGAAACACTATTGTCAGTGCTTCTCTGCTGTTCATAGGGTTTTCAATGGCAGATTGACTTTTGGGAGGGGGTTGCCAGGTCCTTCTCCCAAGCCTACAGCTTCTGGTGTTCCCAGGCGCTCTCCCATCCAGGTACTAACCAGGCCTGACCCTGCTTAGCTTCCAAGATCTGCCGGAATTGGATACCATAGGGCTACAGCTGCAGTATTTTAAAAATATATATTTTATATTTACCCTTTACCTAAATTTTCTAAAAGGAATTGAGATGGAGCAAAGAAATTCATTCTCTTTGGAAGAATAACAAAGATAGAAATCACAGCAAAGGAAAGAAAAGTATAGGATGGGTCGAACTATAGCCTAAACAGTGCTTAGAAATGTCAACTATAAGCTTGTCTCTATGGCATAGAAGTAGACTGAAAATTTGGACTTGGATTTCCAAGCTGCCAAAACAAAGAGTCACAAAAGGCTCTGTAAAATATACTGGTGCTTTGAAAATAGTACTAAGGACTGAGATAGAATTTCTATCTGTGTATCTTCATAAGGAAGACTTACTTTTTGGCAGCAAATAATGAAGTAAATATCTATAATCTTTCAAAGATGGATTTTTATGCCTATTTGTGAGTAAATGGAACAGATTGTAAGATGGCTCGCAAGGATCTATGCTTCCTAATTATGCATCCTGATGTAGTTCCCTCTCTTTCAGTGTGGGCAGGATCTATGTTGCTAACCAATACAATATGGCAATGGTCATGGGTTGTCACTTCCATAAATAGATTACAATGAACTCTGATGTCTTCCCTCTTTATAAAGGACTCTCTTCTATATTTGATGAAATAAGCTGTCATATTATTAGCTACCTAAAGGAGATCTAAGTGGAAAGGTACTGAGGATGACCTCTGGCCAATGATGAACAAGAAACTAAATCCTAGCCAGATGCTGGGGTATAAGCCCATATTCCAGTGATTTGGGAGCCTGAGGCAGGACGATCACAAATTTGAGGCCAGAGTCATGCTGTGCAACTTAGTACAATTCAGTCTCAAAACAGAAGAGGGGCTAGGGGAAACAGCTCAGTGGTAAAGCCCTTGCCTAGTAGGTGCAAGGCCCTGGGTTCAATGATCCATTATGGAAGGAAGGAAGGAAGGAAGGAAGGAAGGAAGGAAGGAAGGAAGGAAGGAAGGAAGGGAGGATGGAAGGAAGGAAGGAAGGAAGGAGAAGGATGGAATAAAGAAAGAAGGAAGGAAGGAAAGAAAGTAAGAAGCTCGGTACGGTGGTGGGTACCTGTAATCCCAGTAACTCTGGAGGCTGAGGCAGGTGGATTGCAAATTCAAGGCCAGCAGCAGCCTGTGTAATTTAGTGAGACTTTGTTTCAAAATAAAAAAATTAAAAATGGGCTAGAGGTTGCAGCACAGTGGTAGAACACTTGCAAAATCTGTATTAAGCCCTGGGTTCAACTTCCAAGGAAAGGAAACTAAATCTTGTCAACCACTGTAAGCACTTGGAAATAGATAATAGATTCTTTCCTGGTAAAAGTCTTCAAATGAGGTCACAGCCCGGACCAACACATTGTTTCCATCCTTGTGCAGACCTTGAAGCAGAGGACTCAGTTAAGCCATGACCACATAACTGATCTATAGAAACCATGAGCTAATAAATATATGTTGCATCAAGCTGCTGTTTTATTGTAATTGCTTACTTAGCAATTGATACCTAAAATAGTGTTGTCATACTATGATAAGATTAACAAAACAGCACGAAAGCCCATTTTAACATTGTCCTCGGATGTATAGCTCTTTAATAAATTTGATTTATTCAAAGGTAAATTTATTTATTTTAGACAAGAATATGACTTTGTCTTTTGACTGTTGGTTGGTTATGGCTTTTTTGTTTGTTTGTTTGTTATTTTTGCAGCACTAGGGGTTTGAGCCCAGCCCTCATGCATGCTAGGCAAGTTCTTTACCACTGAGCTACACTCCTTGCCTGCAGCTGTTGTTGTTGTTAGGTACCATTGAGCGACCCTATGTACAGCAGATAGAAACACTTGCCAATTCTGTGCCAGGCAAACGATTTTATTTATGTTTAAGCCCATTGTTGCAGACACTGTGTCAATCCATTTGGTGGAGGTTTTTCCTCTTTTGCTTTGACCTGCCACTCTCCCAAACATGATGTCCTTCTCCAGGGACTGATCTCTCCTAACTACATGTCTGAAATATGTAAGACGCAGTCTGGCCATTCTTGCTTCCAAGGAGCACTCTGGTTGTACCTCTTCTAGGACAGATCTCTTGGTTCTTTTGGCAGTCCATGGTATATTCAATAGATGTCTCCAGCACCACAATTCAAAAGCATCAATTCTTTTTCTGTCTCTCTTGTTCAATGCCTAGCTTTCACAACCATATGATGCCACTGAAAAGACCATGGCATGAGTCAGACGCACCTTCGTCTTCAATGTGACATCTTTGCTTTTCAATACTCTAAAGAGATCTTTTGCCATAGCTTTTCCTAGAGCAATGCGTCTTTTGATTTCTTGACTGCTGCTTCCATGGGTGTTGATTATAGGGCCAAGCAAAGCAAAATCTTGGACAACTTCAATCTTTTCTCCATTTACTGTGAAGTTGCGTGCTGACCCAGTGGTAAGGATTTTTGTTTTGTTGATGTTTAGTCGTAACCCATATTGAAGGCTATGATCTTTGATCTTCATCAGTAAATGTTTTAAATCCTCTCACTTTCAGCAAGCAGAGTTGTGTCATCTGCATAATGCAGGTTGTTAATGAGTCTTCCTCCAATCTTGATGCTGCATTCTTCCTCATAAAATCCAGCTTCTCAGGTTATTTTGCTCGACGTATAAATTGAAGAGATAGGGTGAAAGTATACAGCCCTGGTGCACACCTTTCTCAACTTTAAACCACTCAGTGTTTCCTTGTTCTATTCGAACAACTGCCTCCTGGTTCATTTACAGATTTCTGATAAGCACAATTAGGTGTTCTGGTATTCCCATTTTCTGAAGTGTTATCCATAATTTATTATGATCCACACAATCAAATGCCTTTGCATAGTCAATAAAACATAGATAGACAACTTTTTAATATTCTCTGCTTTCAGCTAATATCCACCTGACATCAGCCATGATGTCCCTGGTTCCCTGCCCTCTTCTGAATCCTGCTTCATTTTCTGGTAATTCCCTGTCTATATACTGCTGCAGTCACTTCTGAATGATCTTTAGTAGAATTTTGCTGGTGTGTGATATTAATGATATTGTCCAATAGTTTGCACATTCAGTTGGATCCCCTTTTTTGGGAATAGGCACAAATATGGCCTCTTCCCGTCAGTTGGCCAAGTAGCTGTTTTCCAAACCCATTGGCACAAACATGTTAACACCTCTAGTGCTGCATCTGTTTGTTGAAACATTTCTATTGGTATCCCATCAGTTCCTGGAGCCTTGTGTTTCACCAGTTCTTTCAAGGCAGCTTCCACTTCGTCCTTCAACAGCATTGGTTCCTCTTCATATGCAACCTTTTGGAATGGTTGGCATTTGATCTTGTCAGATCTCGGAAGCTAAGCAGGATAGGGCCTGGTTAGTACTTGGATGGGATACTGCCCTCGAACACCAGGTGCTGTAGGCTTGGGAGGTGGACCTGGAAACCCACACCCAGAAATCAATCTGCCATTGAAAACCCTATGAACAGCAGAGAAGCACTGACAGTAGTATTTTCCCTGTTATATGTAGGGTCACTATGAGTTGGGTACTGACTTGATGGCACCTAACAACAACAAGGGGTTTGAATCCAGCCCTTATGCATGCTAGGCACATGCTCTACCACTAAGCTACACTCCTTAGCATTGTTTTTATTTTATTTTTATTTTAAGACAGGGTCTCACTAAGTTGTGTAGCTGTTTCTGGCCTTGAACCTGTGATTCTCCTGCCTCAGCCTCTTCAGCTAAGATTGCTGGTGTGTGCCAGGGCACCCAACTTCAATCAGTTGTGGGTAGTGTTTACAACAGTATGAGGTAAAAGGTTATTAAGAAACACTATGACAAATGGGCATCTGATTGCTATGAAACATTATCCTGTACAAATGTATTTTTCTGTGTGTATCCTCAGTGAACAGCATTCCCACACAGCTACTACTGTGTGGCACGAGAGTATCTAAAGAGGCTGAATCAGAATGAGGTGGTTTAACAGGTGGAAAATGTTGGGTACATATATTGTATATTAAAACAGATTGAATATTTGAACTGGAAAGTAGAAGGCATTTCTGTGAAACAATGCACTAAAAGCTCCCCATAACAGCACACAATTCCTCCCCTCTATCTGCATGCCTGACACATTAACAGAACTTAAATGTGGTACTTTGTGGCAACCACACCCATCGTTATGAACATACTGCACAAATCTCCTAGAACTAAATATGTAATGTGTAGCCCCTTTAAAACAATTTTTTAAAGCTGAAATCCTTGATACCACCATTAAACTCTGCTTAAGTTTATGACTTTTTCCAAAGCCAAGAATGATCATGTTATGTATTCAACCATCCTTTTTTAATGATGGCAGAAATGTCCAAGAGTAGCCACAGAGGTCTTTCGATGCTACATGACCTAATTATAAGCTTTCTCCAAAGTGATGCCTTCAAATTACTTCACATAAGCTGGTGCACATTCATGGATAAAATTTGGACTCCATAAGAAAGAATCAATCAGCCATTTCAATCAGCCATTGAAAACCCTATAAGGTTTGCTATGAGTTGGGCATGACTCCACGGCATATAACAACAACAAGAAAGAAGAGAATGAATTTAGAAGACCTTAAGAGAAGCTTCTGTGAATAGTATTTTGCACAAGTGAATTTTTACAACAGTTGTATACTAAAGCATCTGATTAAAACAAGTACAACACAGATGCGGTAAGTTACTAAAAAAGTAGCACAACTTTATAATAAAGCTAAATATGAATTTAAAATTTAAAACATGATAATTATGGCAGGATACATGCATGCTGTGCCCAGAGAGCCTGGTTGGCTCCTGGGCCAAGGCAGGGGGCAAAGGGCGGTGGTGCAGCCACTGCTACCACTCAATTTCCATAATTCTGAGAAGACAATTTCTTTTAAGTAGTGTTTTTGCTTTGCCCCAGTTGATGTTTGAGTCAGCATGTCTCAGAGAAAGCAAGTGACACCTCAACACTTCCAATCTGCTCCCCATGTGGCCTTACTTCCCAGGAAAGATGGAGGGTCAACCAAGTCCCAGCATAAAGAACAAGGATGCCCACATCTGTGGCTGGTGCTGTGTTGAGTTGGTTGAATTATTGGATCTTTTGCTCCACTATAAGAACTGCACTAAAAGCCAATTAATTTTGAAAACCCTGCCTCCCCACCCGAAATCTTCTCTCCCAGTCTCCTCCTGATAGTCCTGATGAACAGGTGAAAGACACAGTGAAAAAAAAAAACAACAACAGATCAAGCAGATTACAATGACCTTTCAGAATACCAGAGACTTGAGTGGGAAAAGCCTGAGGTGGTGGAGGTTGTGGCCATCACCAGGAGAGGCAGCAGTACAATGTGTCCACCACCAATACCACCACCCCAAGATGCAGCAGCAGCAACTTCAGAGCACCTCAGCAATCACAGTCTCTCTGCCTCAGCTCAGGGACTTGAGGACAATCACAGCTTCCCTACAATTAACAGCACTGTAGTCATGGAGAACCTACAGAGCACTAAGGAAGTGGTGGCCCAGTTGTCCCAGGAAGAGAGTTGCATTGAGGCCTCTGAAGCAACTGTTAGCTCAGTGGCAGCAGCAGATCCACCTGCTGCAACTGATGGAAGAGATTCCTCACCAAATACTGCCTGTGGATTTGCAGAATACAGACTTGCTGACATCTTCCAGTCCTTTTCAAGGTGCTTTATGAACATCTGTCAAACCCTTGTCTACCTTAAGCTTCCATTTATCTCAACAGCTGGTGGGAGCACCTGGATTAGCACAGAACCTCACTAGCCAATCTGCCAGTGTTAGCTGTGAGATACCTACCTGCAATCCAGCTATCCCAGAGAAGCTCTGGTAGCACCATCTTCCACCCCACACTGGCACCTCTCCCAGTATAAATACACTGGTGGCAGCAGTTAGCACCCAGCCTCAGAAAAGTTGGCTCTGAGTGCTGGTGCCTCTCAGATCAGTTCCCTAGCACTCTCCACCTCATTGTTACTATTGTTGGCAATAAACAATTCAAGTCTTGTGTCTAACTTACTTCTATAGCCAATCCTGCTAACCTGGTCCTTCCCAGTCTTTTGCCCAACACTGGAACAACTGAAGAAGATTTGAACTCCTTATCTGCCTCAGCCCAGCAAAGATAAAGCAAGTCACCAAATGCCATGGCCTTCAAAGAGAAAAGTACTTCCAAGGAGGCATTCTTCAAACACAAGTCCAGGTTCTGGGTGAAGGTCTTTGGGAGCAACAGGACCTTGCGGATTCATTTGCATTCCCACATGGAGAGAGGCAGTTCAAGGGCAGCACCTGTGGAAACAGTTTCTCCACTGAGGAAAACCTGAGGGTCCATGTTCAGCCCCAAAGAGACGTACCTACCCATGCAGGTGAGCCTCTACCCCATACCTGTGCATTTGGACAATATCCCTACCAATACTGGCATTCCACACAGCATGTCCATCCCTCTAGAGGGGCCAGTCACCAGACTGGACACCAAGCTGGTTCTGCCCACTCTGATCTCTTCCATCAGCCTGCTATTACTGTTGGCAACCCTGACCCTCACATCCTTCATCAAGACAGAAGAGCTGGCCATTCGGCCATTCTGCTGTCAGCCTCCTGAGCTCAGTCTAAAATGAATCTGGGGCCCCTGATCTGGCCAAAAGAAACCTGAGTGGGCTCCCAGAGGAAGCTGAAAGATCCACTATGTCACCTTCCAGTGGTAAACATGAAGAGAGTGATGTGGCAACAACCCAGGCCCAACAGCAAGCAATAGTGCCCTGAGTTCCCCAGCAACTGATTGTAGCCACAGAGGGGCCACCACCTTCACTAGTCCTTTGTAATTGCTTATGTCTGAATAGTTGAAGGCCAAGATTCCTTTTTAGAGGACTCTTGGACTCTGCCCATGTATCAGAGATGTCTAATGTGCAGTAACTGGTGACAAACATTGGAAAGCAGTTCTGCTGACCCCAATGAGTATATCATCTGTCCGTACATTCTCAGCTCTCAGAGCACCTTGAGAATGGTGGTACTGGAACCCTCCACAGAAAGGCCCTTTAAATGTAAGATTTGTTGTCAGGATTTTACCATAAGAGGAAACCTTAAGACCCAATACAGTGTCCAACAGGCCACGCCCCAACTCAGAGTCCACCAGTCCTGACTCTTCTGCCAGAAGAAGTTCACTAATGCTGTTGTCCTACAGCAGCACATTCAAATACATGTGGCCATCACCAGGAGAGGCAGCAGTACAATGTGTCCACCACCAATACCACCACCCCAAGATGCAGCAGCAGCAACTTCAGAGCACCTCAGCAATCACAGCCTCTCTGCCTCAGCTCAGATCCCCATACCCCTGTCCCCAACAGCTATCCTGAGTCCATGGAGTCTGACATAGGCTCCTTTGATGAGAAGAATTTTGATGACCTTGACAACTTCTCTGACAACAACATGGAAGATGGCCCTGAGGGCAGCAACCCAGATATATCGAAGTCAGCCTGTGCTTCCCACAAGAGCTTATCTTCTCTGCCTTTGCCCCTTGAGATATCGAACATCATTGCTTTGGAAAATCAGAAGAAAATGCCTAGCCGAGCAGCTCCAAGCCAGCCTGAAGTGGGTGAAGAATGGGTGAGTTGAGGGAGATGTGCTGACCAATAATTTGTTGTCAGTGGGTAGTGCCATGGAGAGCCAAAGTGCTGGCTGCTTGGCCATTTTGTAGTCTACTTATTCCTTGCAGGCTCTCTTCCCCTCCAATAGTACCCAGGAATTCCACAAGTCACCCAGAGTCACAGAGAAGCCACAGAGAGCAAGACCAAGAGAGTTTGCCAAAGATTTTTCTCCCAGCCCAGTGAATTGGGGGCCAGGGGAGGAGGTAGAATTAACATCTAGTCACACAGAGAAAATCATCAAAGAAGATTCTTTGGAAATCCTCTTCCCTTTTAGAGACTGCAGAAAATTTAAAAATACTGCTTACGACATTTGTGGCAAAACCTTTGCTTGTCAGAGTTTTTGGGACATTCACTATAGAAGTTATTTGTCCAGTCTGCAATCATGGCTTTTCCACAAAGGGTAATTTGAAGCATGTTGATGCATCACATGGGAGACCTACCATCACAGCCCTTTGAGTCCAGTTCCAAACTCCGTCCGGATTAGAACTCCTCGGTGACTCCCTACCAACTTTGTCATCTCCCATCAAAACAGAGGTCAAGGGCTGCGTGTGTATCTCCTCAGGAAAATAAGGACTTCCCCCACCATTCATGTCCCTCCAGGGCCTCTGTCATCCTCTGCCACATCCCCAGTTCTGCTCCCAGATCTGTCCCAGAGACCTCCAAACAGCATTATTCCAACACGTGTGGCAAAACCTCCTCCTTGTCCAGCGCCCTGCAGGTTCCTGAGAGAACTCACACTGGAGAGAAGATCTGTGCTCGTACTGTTTGTGGAAGAGCATTCATGACAAAAGTCACTCATATAGAACAGCACCTCCAGGTCTATGGACCACAACATTACG
The DNA here is from genome assembly GCA_007922755.1 of Pedetes capensis. Classification (NCBI taxonomy): domain Eukaryota; kingdom Metazoa; phylum Chordata; class Mammalia; order Rodentia; family Pedetidae; genus Pedetes; species Pedetes capensis. The sequence goes on along the minus strand of VMDO01025881.1, from coordinate 5,399 downwards.
AAGACATTGTTTTGCACATGGTTCAACATCTAGAGTTCTAAGAAAGCTTATTTATTAGTGGTATAACTTTACAAACAGAATGCAAGCGTTAACTTTGGTCTTCTGTGTTTTGGACTAGATACTAATTGAGTAGGGTACTGTAAACTTCCTATAACATTTATGATAATTGCAAGTTGCTCTGCTAGGCAATATTAATCTGGCATTCACTTATTTTTTCTGTCTAGTTTAATATGAATCTGGTGTTCAAGAAAAGCCTCTGTAATGCATTAAACATCTAATAAGTCTGTATATAAGTTCACACTTTGATCAAATACATTTTTGCAACAGATAAATATTAAAAATTAAAACACTGACAGATTAAGAATAAATAGAATTACTGACCTTTTGTTTCCATCTTTTCAAATATAAAACACTATAAAATGCATTTCTTTTAAGGATTTAAGCTGTGTAAAAGTATGCAGATGAAAACAGTAACATTTTCTTCTCTCCCTCAAATACTACTTAACTCTCCAATCCTAACCATTGGGTGAGATTAACATTTTTAAAGTCTAAAAATAAATGAAATGTAAAAGAGAAAACAACTTTTCTGTTTTTCTTTTTTAAATAATTTTTTTATTGTTGTTATTTGCCCTTAGGTGTCATCAAATTCAGTGTGACTCAAAGAGACCCTGATAGGGTTTTCAATGGCATATCGTTTTGAGATTGCTTTGGGAGTGGATTGCCACATCCTCACATTTAAATTATGAGCACATAATATTTGTACCAAGTACTGAGTTTCATCATGACATTTGGAAAATATATTTTCTAATAGGAAGACTAAGTTACTTAACATAAAAAGAAATTATGCTGAAGCCAGTATGAAAAGGTAACAAGTATGAAAATAATGGTTGAACTTTTAATAAAAGTAATTAATGATAGAAATAAAGAACACTAGAACTTACAAGTCATTATAATTTATACTAAAACATTTAAGGTAATATCCACTAAAATACATAAAATTGATAGATGACATTCTGATTAGGTATTTTTATAAAATATATATACATAATCATATGTATAATCATATTTCATAATATATTTTTCTGTATACTACAAAAATATTGACTTAAGCCACAATAATTGTATTATAACTCATTTTGAAAGCTATGAATTTGGCCAGGGTTGAGCTGGCAACTCCTCTGCCCTATTAACAATAGCATTAAGATGAGTCATTGGGTACTTATCTGGGGCCAGGCTGGTGAAGACTGTTAGTGATAAATTTAGTCATTTTGGTGGAAGTGACTAGAAAGTTGGGCTCTAGTGGCTACCCACTCCTTTCACATGGGTTCAGGGGCTTTCTATATGGTGTCTCCTGAAGGGTAATTGGAACTTTTGCATGACTACATAGGGCTCACAAGGACACACGGGAAACTCCAAAGCTTTTTCAAAAGCTGGGCCCAGAACTGGCACAGTGGCATTTCCACATTCTATTGGCTGAAGAACTTCTAATCAGATGCAGATTCAAGAGAAGGGGAAATAGACACCACATCTAAGTGGGAAACGTTTCAAGGAATTTGTGACCATGTATAATTTGCCACAGATGGTAAAATAGATGTGTAAGATAGGATAAGAATTCACTAAAGAATACAGACAGATGAGCAAACTGTATCAAATCTTTTATCAATGTAGAGCAATGAACAACTTAAAAAATAAAATGTGTACATCTTCAATAATGATAAGGAACTCAAATTGATCAACCAAACAAAATCATAACTAAAAGAAGCCAGTGGCAAGAGTTCTTAGTTGAGTTAACTGAGATGAGACAGCATAGAGGGCTAATAGCCTAGGACCTCTTGTTTAAATATGGGTGTAATGGTCTATTAGCAAATTAGTTATCTATAATTGTATAATGAATTATTCCCCCCCATAAAACCTTATCCTCTTGCTGTAGGCTTACTTCTGAATAATTGGCATATGTTATTTTTAGTCCTGTAAGAGAGTGTAAACAATGAACTCCAGGATTTTCTTGTATCTGACAATATTTAGTGTTCACTACATCTGTTATAATACTGCATCAAACACATTTTTAAGAGGACATTTTAATATAAAAAGAAGCTATACTTTCAAAAATCTTATTGTCATACAATTTTAATGAGTCAAGCATATGGGAACAATTTTGTTGGGTGGTACCGTCTCAAGATTTCTTGCAGTTAGATTTTCAGCAGGGATGTAGTCTCATCTGAAGGCATGACTGAGGGAGAATCCACTTCCAGAATAACACATGTAGTTATTGGCAAGAAGCTTCAGGTCCATCCTACATGGACATTATCAAAGGGCTTTTCAAGACAGTTTCCCCTAAAGCGAGTGATCCAAGAGCAAAAGAGTCCACATGCAAATATGAAGTTGCAAATTTTTTTAACCTGATCTTGGAGGTAACATACTCTCACTTCTCTTGAGTGCTATTGGTCACAGAGACTGACCCTAGTACAGTGAAGAAAGGGACTAAAGAATGATACAAGTACCAGGAAGTATGAGTTGTTGGAGCCATCTTGAATGCTGGTAGCCACAGCCATTAGGGTCCAAAGAGTAAGAGAAGACTCTGCATTTGCTTTCATGCCACATGTAAAAGTTGATGTTTTGGCAAGCAGTAGGCTTTTCCAGTTGTGTTTTAAATTTAAAAAGGCAATGTGTCTTGAAAGAAAACATGGTTTTCTAAGACAGACTGCTCATTAGCTGTGCAGATTCTGTGTCACATGCTGACTTCAGGACTATAGTTGACTGAAATCTATCTGAACCCACTGAAAACAGTATCTTAATCAAAACTTACAAATGCTCAATGGCCTGATCTTTATGAAGAGAAAACATTACAAAACTTGCAGCAGATTTCCAAAAGTATTTCATACAGTATTTCATTATGACTATGCAAAGAACACAAAATAAGTTGAAATGAAGCTTTTCACTTAAAGCAAAAGTATTGATGGAATATGTATCTCATTGATATTCAGGTTTGAAAGAAACATTGAAGGTTATCTAATCAATTTTTCCCTTCATTTAATTTTAAAATTATATTTTAATTATATGTACACACACACACACACACACACACACACACACACACACACACTGAAATTCTCTCTTTGTGTTATGCAGATCTATGGATTTTTGACCAATGCAGAGCCATGTGTTCACCACATCTGTGATACAGAAAAGTTCCATCACTTAAAATTCCTTTAACTCCCTACTCTCCAACCTCCTTCAATCATTAGCCTATAACCTGTTCTTATAGTTTTTCCTTTTCCAGAATATCACATAAATGGGAACACAGACTATGTAGTATATTGTTACTGGCTTCTTCCATTTTTCAAAAAATATTGAGATTTTTTGATTTGTTGAACAAATCAATAGTTTGTTCCATTCTGAACTAAATAGAGTTTCCGTCTATGGATGCTCCATGAGAGACATCTGGGTGAAGAATATCTACAGTGCTCCAGTTTTTGTCTAAAACAGCTTAAACATTTATAGATAAGTATTTCTGTGAGCACAGATTTTATGGAGTGGATTGGCAGAGTCATGATATAAATATATGTATAACTTTGTAACCAGCCATGAAACTATTTTCTCAAATGGCTCTCTCACTTTTCATTAGTATCAGCAATGTGTGAGGGTTCCAAATACTTCTCATCCTTCTCAGCATTTGTTATTGTTAAAATTTTCCTTTGTTAGTTTTGGCCATTCTAAAAGGTATAGCATCTCACTGATTTTTGTTTGTTTATCTACATTTTGTTTTGTTTTGTTTTGTTTCTGCAGTACTGGGGAGTTGAACCCTGTGCCTTGAACATGCTAGGAAAATGCTCTACATGGAGCTGCATTCCCAGACCCTTTTATTTTTTTATTTTGACATGGGGTATTGAAGGCTGCTCCTAGCCTTGAACCTGTGTTTCTTTTGCCTTAGCCTCCTGAGTAGCTGGGATTGCAGGGGCATTCCACCAAAACCCCATGTGTGTCAGCTTTTCATGTTGTGGGGACTTGTGTGCTGCTGTGATGCTGAAAACTACACCACTTTCGAGAGATAACTATTTATATCTTGAATTCTTTTTATTTTTCCTCTCTATATTTTTTCTTCCACATGTGTTGTCAGCTTGTTGTGGTGTGGGGGCTTGTGTGTTGCTGTGATGCTGAAAGCTATGCTACCAGTATTTCAGACACTAGCAGGCACCCCTGTGGTGGACAGGTTTCAGCTGAGCTTCCAGACTAAGACAGACTGGGAGAAAGACCGACAGCCCACTCCCTAAACAATTAGCCATTGAAACCGCTAGGAATAGCAGAGAAGCACTGTCATACATAGTGCTGGAAAATGAACCCCCTGGGATGAAAGAAAGGACTGGAGAAGAGTTGCCTCCTCAAAGTAGAGTCAACCTTAATAATAAAATGGAGTAGAGCATCTAGGACTTCATTTTGCTGACGTGGAATGACTCAAAATGAGAAGAAACATAGTGGTTGTAAGAATGTGCTCAAACATGAAAAGATCATGTGCATGGCACAGTGTTGGGTAGTGTTTCCTTCTGTTGTACATAGGGTTGCTATGAGTTAGATCTGACTCTAGGGCACCCCAAAACAACAAACCACTAAACCTGTCTCACTTCATTTTAATTTATATTTTTTCAGATGTTTAATGATGCTGAGCATTTTCATTGCTTATTAGCCATCTCTATATCTGTGTACATCTTTTGCCTATCTTTGTATTGAGTTTTCTTTTGAGTTTGAGAGTTCTTTATGTACTATGGATTTAAGAACATTAGTGGAAAAGTGATTGGCAAATATTTTCTCCCAGTTTGTGATTTTTTCAACTCTAACATTATCTTTTACAGAACAAAGTCTTTTATTATAGTAAAGTTTAATTTATTTTTTCTTTTATAGGTTGTGCTTTTGAGATCATATTTTTAAAATGTTTGTCTAACCCAGTGTCTTCTTTATTTTCTTCTAGATTTTTAAATTTTTTTTAACAATTTAGAATCTATTTTTAATAAGATGTGACATGGGGAAAAGTCCTAATCTCCCTTTGTATATGAATATGCTGAGGAATTGACCTTGAAAGAATTTATTGATTTATGGTGACTACAAAATTTTTTGTCATGGTACTGCACTGGGACTTTGTTCCTAGTTTTCTGCTCTACTGCTCCTTATTGTCACTTAAGTAGGCTTGTTCCCCTTAATTTTATTTATTTCATTTCTGATCTCTTTCTGTGTTAAAAGCTTCTTATTTATGACAAGGACTTTAGGAAACTTATCTTCTTTACAGTTATACTAAAGACACAGATGGATAGTTCTTGTCTTGGAAATTATCCTATATATATTATTGGTATTGTGTCAGACCCACAGTTTGTTGATCAAGCATTGTCACCATAATGGTGCATAACAAA
>VMDO01025880.1:0-22157 GCA_007922755.1 Pedetes capensis | reverse complement strand
GCCTCCGCCTCCCAAGGCGCTGGGATCACAGGCTTGTGCCACCGCACCCGGCACTTTTTCTTTTCTTTTCTTTCTTTTTTTCCCAGTCAGAGTGGAGCTAGAGAGTTAGGGCTAGTGATATAGCTTTGGGATTCTGAAATGTATAAGAACAAAGGCCATGACCCTCCAAGCTTTTGAAGGCCATCCCAGTGGTGACCAGCAACTATTCCATTTCTAGAAAGGAAGGAGACAGCAGGGGCAGAGAGGTTTAAGTTAACACATGGAGCATTTAAGTTATGGTTAAAGGAGGGCAAGGAATGTCTTGGCCATAAGCCAAGACAAAAGGACAGAAGATTACTTTTTTTTTGTTTGCAGTACTTGAGGGTTTAACCCAGGGCCGTGCACATGCTAAGCAAACGTTCTTCCACTGAACCACACCTCCAGTCCCTTTTTTTATTTTTTGAGACAGAGTCTCTAAATTGCATAGGCTCTCTCTGGCCTCAAACTTGAGATCTTCCTGCCTCAGCCTTCCGAATCACGTGGGTTACAGGTGTGCACCACGATGCCCAGCGCCCCCTTTTGACTCGCTAGGATTACAGCAGAGGATTGCTTTGAAAGTCACCAAGTCACTGAAAACCACATTAGTCCTGGGAAAGTCTGGAGAACAGAGGACCAAAATGTATGAGGAATTAAGTGTTATTTGCCCAAGACGCAGAGGAATAGATGAGGTCACTCTTTCTATGTGTGGTCAAAGGCCCTTCCTTATGGTGAACCTTAGGCCTTTACATGTGGATTTACAGGATATGAAACCCACACCCATCAGTTCATCAGCTCGGTTAGAACTATTTGTATCTGTTGGTATTGTCATTGTTCTTATTATGAAAAATAATAAAATCAATCAGATAGGCGAAGCGGTTTGCCCAAGCTCACTCCCAAAGAAGTATAGCCCAGATTCAAAACTCAGGTGTCTGGGCTATTGAAGCCCCATCTTTGGCCCCATATACCCACCCCTTCCTTGCCTCACTGTTGTGCTGTGGCTGCAATAACCAGAAAACATAACCATCGCCAGCCCTGTTGTCACATTCTTTCCCACGTTCAGACCATTTTTCTTCGTTTTCAGTTCAGAAAACCTGGGTTTCGGTCCTACACCAGCAAGTCCGTCCTAACAGATCTGTTTTCCCTATTGATGTAAATTGCTGCATCTCTTTGCTCTTAACAGGATGGCTGAACTGTCCCTGAGCCATCATTAGCATCTTGGCTCCCTTGTCACCCGGGCTGCTTGGCGGTGGCAGTCTCACCATCAGCAGAGCCTCAGGGAGTGAGAGCTCCCTGCTGTACCTGCCGTACCCTGTGCGGAAGGAGGTTCAGATCCTCTACTCGGTGCTTAGAGCCAAGCCTTAAAGCGGATGCCTCAGAGCCAGGACTCTCAGGAGAATCTCTTCTAAGGACACTGGCCTGCGGGGAGTGGGGGTGTGGCAACCCCCAGGAAGGAATCACGGCCAGGTCTATGCGGACACCCAGACTCTCACAGCCAGGCCTGGGGACGAACGAACAAAGGGACCCACTGGTCTGTTTCCAGTTCATCCGTGCACAGCTGTGTCGCTTTGGTTGGATCACCGTCATGGTGCTGGACAGCTAGAAGGACGTGAGGGTGTGTCCCACCTTTCCTGTGGCCTCAGGCAAAGGAGGTCACCTTCCCGAGCCTCAGTTTCCTTCTCTGTAGGAATCAATCAGCAGAGTAACAGGGCCGGGAGGGCACTCATCGAGGTAACTCAAGGGCAGGGCTCAGCACAGGCCCTACTCATCAGACCCAGGCGTGGGGGAGCCTCTGAGGGGCCTCTCAGGGGCAACTTACGCACCTCAAGTCAATGTGAAGCGCCTCCTGGGTGCCCATTGCTGCACTAGGACTTGGATGGAGCATGTGAGGTATGTTCTTAAGGCCATTACACAACCCTTTTAGCTCAGTTGGTAGAGCGCCACTCTGCAGTCTCTGAGGTCCCGAGTTCAATTCCCAGCACCGCAAAAATGGGAGAAGGACCTGGCAACCCACTCCCAAGGCAATCCTGAAAAACAATCTGCCATTGAAAACCCTATGAGGGTCGCTATGAGCCGGACACGACTCAACGGCACCTAACAACAACAACAAGGAGTCCTCAAGTCTAGCTAGCGTACAGTTGTTCTATGTCCTAATTCTGGGGGCCACCAATGACTCTGATGGTGCCTTTGGGAGCCCACAGCAATCTCTCCATCCTCGGAGCCCCTACTGGCCTTTCGATCTGTTCCCCTTGTTTTCTCCTCATCTGGTTTGTGCTGTCCCGAATCACAAGCCCTCTCTTATTTTTCCCCAGAGTCACTCATAAATTTAGTAATCCAGCCAGGAATTAGAGGTAGGCCAAACCATGGATCACAAATTAGTGTCAGGCAGGGAATGGGGCTCTGGGATTACAGGCGTGCGCTACAGCGCCCGGCCAGAAGCCCAGTTGTAGCTGTAGCTGAGTAGCCCTCAGAATCCATCCCCACCTCCTTCTTGTGCATTCTCTGGAAAACAGAAGGAGGAACTGCAAACTACATTTCCAAAGCTTCTTCAGAGTTAGGATTCTGGATGAGAGTCAGGTTCCCCCAGTTAGTTGCAATTCCTGAGGTTTGAGAGATGAAGTTGAGGTAGAGGCCATCTTCTTGCTGCTTTGTCTGTTGTTGCTGGCAAGCACTCAGTAGAGTGCTTGCCTAACATGCATAGGGCCCTGGGTTTCATCCCCAGCACTGAAAAAAAAAATTAGACTATCACTTCAGGTCATGATTCATTGCAAAACACTTCTTTATTTCTTTAGGTTTTCATTCTATGCTTAAATGAATATATCCTGACTGCAAAAACATTAACAACCGTAACTATTGATATTCAGAGTTAAGTGAGTGAACTTGTTCACTATTTACTATGTTTGTTAGAACTTTTACTGTACTATATAAATGCACATATACATACATACTAGTCGTTTCACTTGATTTTTCACTTAAAGTATTATAGGCATGTTAGTATGCACAGATGTAGTTAGTTCTATATAAGACGCTATTGGAAACTGTTATGATTTGAATATAAAATGTCCCCTAAAAGTCATGTGTTTGAATGTTTTGTCTCCAGCTGGTGGTGCTCTTTGTGGAGGTCATGGAGGTTTGTTCGGGAGGTAGGACTCAGCTCTGCAGACGTGGTCACTGGGGGCAGGCTTTTGGAGGTTTTTACCCAGACCTATGGTTCCAGAGCCTGCAGCCGGAGCACTGTCAGACCTCAGAAGCTAAGCAGGGTTGGATCTGCTTAGTACTTGGATGGGAGATGGCCTGGGAACACCAGGTGCTGTAGGCTTGGGAGAAGGACCCAGCAACTCGCTCCCAAAAAATCAGTCTGCCATGAAAACCCTATGAATAGCAGGGAAGCACTGACAACAGTGTTTCGCCTATTGTACATAGGGTCGCTATGAGTCGGATGCCAACTTGACAGCACCCAGCAACAACATGGTTCCAGGAAACTCTTTCCGCCTCCTGCACTGTGATGCTATGAGGTCATCTGCCATAGGCTTTGCCTCCACTGGTGCTGTGCCTGTCCTGCCACCATTATTGACTGATCCTCTATCTGTGAGCTTCCAATAAGTTTTTTCTTCCATATCTTTGTTTGAGTTGGGTTTTTTGCTATAGCAATGACAGCTGACTAATACAGATCCTATTTCTTTACCAGCCCTCTTTGATAGACATAAATTGTTTGCAATGTTTTATTATGCACAACATTCTAACAAACACCCTTCTGCATACATTATTGTCAATTTATGAAATCAAATCAATAAGGCAAAATTCTTAGAAATATATTGCTGAGCCAGAGTATTCACCTTTCACATCTTGCTAGCTACTGCTAAATTGCCTTCCAGAAAGTTGTATCAATTTATACTCCCATCTATGACAATATTTTAAGACTGTGTCTTTGGTACCACATGGATGATTCTCTGAGGTAGGTATTAAGGATCAAGATATAAAAAAAAGAATCATTTTTTGATTTATACTTACTGTGATTGACTTGTGGGCTGGGATTTAGCTCAGTTGGTAGAGCACTGCGCTGCAGTCTCTGAGGTCCCGAGTTCAATTCCCAGCACCGCAAAAATGAGAGAAGGGCCTGGCAACCCACTCCCAAGGCAATCCCAAAACAGTCAACCATTGAAAACCCTCTGAGGGTCTCTATGAATCAGATACCGACTCGAGGGCACCTAACAGCAACAACATGATTGACTTGTAATTACAATTATTATGAAAACATGGAAAATTAAGTATTGGTCTCTATTTAAAGTATGTGTATTTGTTACCCATTGCTGCTATAACAAATTACCATAAGTTGAATGGGTTAAAACTGCACGAACTTATTATCTTATGGCTCTGGAGCTTAAAAGTCCAGTAAAGGTCTTTCCAGGTTAAAATCAAGATATCAGCAGGGATGCCTTCCTTATGAGAGCGTCTAAAGAAGAATCCATTTCCTTGCTTATTTGGGTTGTTGGCAGAATTTAGTTCCTTGTGGCTGTAGGTATGAGTTCCTATTTTTCCTGTTAGTTGTAAGGTGAAGGCCATTCCCAGATTCTACAGGCTACCACATTCCTTGGTTCATTCCCTTCCTCCTCTATCTTCAAAGCCAGCGATGGCAGGTCATGTCCTTCTCATGCTACATCTTACTGATCTACTCTTCTCCCTTCCTTTTCCCCATTTAAGGACCCAAGTGATTGGACAGGTCCCCTCCCAATAATCCAGGGTAATCTCTCCATCTCAGGATCCTTAACTTTAATCCCATCTGAAAAATCTCTTTTGCCAAGCAAAGTAGCATATTCATAGGTTCTGGAGATCAGAGTATGACATCTTTGGAACTCCATTATTCTGCTTACCATACTATGCCATTTATTTATTTTCACTTAATAAATACTTGTTGGTTGAGCATCCACTATATAATAGGCAGTAGGGAATTTGTTTCCTGCAGACATGAATCTAGTATCACACACACACTAAAAAAATGTATGAGTATGAACTGTAGAAAAGGAACCTCATACCCTAAAACTCCATGAGGAGGAGAAGCGAAAGAGCCTAAAGGTGTCAAGAGATATATTTCAGTCAGGTGTCAGTATAGGCAGCAGAAAGTCTTCTAGGCATTTGAAGTAGGAAGTCATTTAATATAGGGAATTAGATGTTTACAGAATAGTTGAACCAAGAATAACACTCAGAATCCCCTAGAACTAATCTGCCAGGGGAGCTGCTAACTTTGCCACAATCAGAAAGGTGGAAAAATCAGGCAGCCTCTGCTGGACTATAGAGTTCAAGGACACTGCTTTGGCTGTGATTTGTGGATTGAGATCAGGCAGCCACTCTCAGCACCACAACAACCTTTTGACAATCATGAACCTAGCACTGTAGTGCTGCAGGAAAAAATAAAAATTAATGTTTCAATGACCTTGCTTGCCAGCAACAACAGACAAAGCAGCAAGAAGATGGCCTCTACCTCAACTTCATCTCTCAAACCTCAGGAATTGCAACTAACTGGGGGAACCTGACTCTCATCCAGAATCCTAACTCTGAAGAAGCTTTGGAAATGTAGTTTGCAGTTCCACCTTCTGTTTTCCAGAGAATGCACAAGAAGGAGGTGGGGATGGATTCTGAGGGCTACTCAGCTACAGCTACAACAGTGGGCTTCTGGCCAGGCGCTGTAGCGCACGCTTGTAATCCCAGAGGCTTGGGAGGCGGTGCCAGGACGATGGCAAATTCAGGACCAGAGGACGTTTGCATAACTTAGCGAGACCCTGTCTCAAAAAGTAAAAAAAAAAAAAAAGGGCTGGGGGTGCAGTTCAGTGGTCCAGCACTTGCAAACCATGCAAGCGCGAGGCCCTGGGTTCAACCCCTAGTACCTCAAAACAAACAAACAAACAAACAAACAACAACAACAACAAAAACAGTGGGCTTCACTGAAGGCTTGAGGTTTAAGGGTTAAGATATACAGGATGATAGGAATTAACCAGGGAGAGTAGGGAAAAGACATTCCAAATAGCAAGGGCAGCATGAGCAAAGGCCCTAGAGCAGGAGGGAGCAGAGCAGGTTCAAAGGATTGGGTGTTATATAAGGATATGAGACTAGAAACTCTAGCAGCATGAGTCTGAGTAGCTTCCCTCTTGTGCTGCACTATTATAATGGGATCTATATACTCTACACATAATTGCTAACAGCATAACTTAATAATTTCCTTCAGCTTGCTATTGTTTTTAAATTTTATTATATTTCATTTTTTTTTCTTTGCAATGCTGAGTATTAAATCCAGGACCTCACACAAGCTAGGCAAGTGCTGTACAACTGAGCTATTCCCCCAGCTCCCCAATTTAAAATATTTTAGACATGCAAAAAATATTGACTTATATAAGACTCCATGAGTGCCCACTATCCAGTTTGAAATAGAAATATTGGTGTTGTTGTTAGGTGTTGTTGACTCGGGTCCAACTCACAGCGACCCTATGTTTACAGAATGAAATACTCCCCGAAACTGTGCCACCCCCAGCATTATATCAGAACTTCTCTACTGTTTGTAGGGCTTTCAATGGCTGATTGTTTCAGGATTGTTTCAAGAGTGAGTTGCCAGGTCCTTCTCCCATTTTTGTGGTGCTGGGGATTGAAATCAGGGCCTCAGAGAGTGCAGAGTGGCACCCTACCAACTAAGCTAAAAATAATGTATTCTCTACTTTGATCCCTGTCTCCAAATTATCCCAACTATGAGAAGTATCTATCCTAAATCTGATATCATCTCCGATGTATTTATTCTATTTTTTTGCTATGTTAAGTATGTGTCCATAAACAATATAGCGTATCATTTCATGTTTTAAAAAGTAATCTCTGCTGGGCATAGTGGCACATGCTTGTAATTCCAATGACTCAGGAGGGAGAAGCAGGAGGATCACAAGTTCCAGGCCAGAGGCAGCCCATGTAAGTTAGTGAGACCCTGTCTCAAGATAAGAAAAAAAAACAAAGATGATTTTAAAAAGGGGCTGAGTCCACAGCTCACTAGCAGAGCATGAAAAAAAAAAAAAAAAGAGTATTGTGAGGCCCTGGGTTCAGCCCCCAGTGCTAGAAAAAATGAATGAATGAATGAATGAATGAATAAATAAATAAATAATAAAACAAAAATACTAATCTGTAACCAAAAAGCAAACAACCCAATTCAAAACTGGGCAAAGTACTTCAATAGACATTTCTCTAAAGAAGATACACAGATGGCTAAAAAAACCCCACGAAAAGATGCTCAACATCATTAGGCTTTGTTGTTGTTGTTAGGTGCTGTGGAGTCGGTATCTGACTCATAGCGACCTTCATAGGGTTTTCAATAGCTGACTGTTTCGGGATTGCCTTGGGAGTGGATTGCCAGGCCCTTCTCTCATTTTTGCGGTGCTGGGAATTGAACTTGGGACCTCAGAGACTGCAGCGCAGCGCTCTACCAACTGAGCTAAATCCCAGCCCCTCATTAGGCTTTAGGAAACACAAATCAAAACCATAATGAGATGTGACTTCACTTATGACCTCTATTATCATAAAATAGACTGGGGTTTAGCTCAGTTGGTAGAGAGTTGCTTTGTACTTTCTGAGGACCCAGCTTCAATCCCCAGCACCACAAAAATGGGAGAAGGATGTGGCAGTCCACTCCCCAAAACAATCCTGAAACAATCAGCCATTGAAAACCCTATGAGGGTTGCTGAGTTGGACCCAACTTGATGGCATCAACAACAAATAATCAAAAAACTGGAAAATAACAAGTGTGTTTAGGCTGTGGGAAAGCTGGAATCTTCATACAATGCCAGTGGGAATGTAAATACTGTGGAAAACAGCTTGGTGGTTTACCAAAAAGCTAAACATAGAATTACCATATGAGCAAGCCATTCCATTCCTAGAGATATACACAAAATAATTGAAAATGGGACTCCAATAGATACTTGTATGGTCATATTGATTTCAACATTATTCACAATAATCAAAAGATGGAAACAACCCAAATGTTCACCAGCTGGTGAGTGGATAAAGAAAATTGACACCAAATGTTAATACCTCACTACTGTTCTTGCTATGGTAAAAAACTGTCCATCTCTGACTTAGGAGTCTTGTAAGGATGAGGCATAGAGAGGAGGGGAAGAGACATAACTCTGAGTCTGCTTGGCTTGAGGCTTATCTAGTCCACCTCAAGTCCTGAGGCACACCTGGGACTCTTGTGACTCGCTGCTGCACACCTGGCTCGAGCCCATGAGGTTGAGGCAAGATGGCCCCTGCCCAATGTAGCTAGGGTGTGTCCCTCCTCAAATTTCTTGCTGAGCCATTGTCACCTGATATCATCTGATTGGTTGGTCCAATCATCTGATATCACCTAATTGGCTAGCCCAAAACGTCATCAAAACATCACGGATTCTGATTGGTTGACCCAAAAGGCTTATAAGTGCAGTGCACAGAGATAGAGCTGAGCTGGAGAGGTTACAGGAATAAAGTTGAGCAGTTGCATCCATCCAGCTTCCAGAGTGGTATGTCTCTGTCTACTCAAGAATAGTGGGTTTTATATGTGGGGTTTTGATTCTTGGCCACGAGAGCCCCACAGTGTCTCATGTTTTTTAATAGAATACATGGAATTGTGACAAGCTAACTTGTTAGCTTGTGAGTAGTGTAAAATCTCAGACCTTTCATAGTTCTTGACAGTTTAGTGAAGAAGATGGGATGCTCACAGATATGGCTTTCTAGAAGGGGAAGGATAGCATGTTGGGGGTAAATTAATGGAATTTGGGGAAAGTCCATGAGAATTGGGAGTAAATACATTGACAAAATTATCTGCTCAACCAGGCAAGTATGGTCCTCCATTTTATTGCCTGTTGATGAGAAAGACTGAAGAGGTGGATGCAGGCTCAGTACCAGAAAATTAGCTAAGAGTTAGCTGCCCAAAGGGTGCTCTGGTTGTTGCTGAATCCCCTCCAGGTGGAGGGTTCCTTCACCAATCTGGCAGTTAGCCACAGGTCTGCCCCACTGTAATAGCTAGCACTAAGAATTAGAAAGAGACAATGGAAAAGCTCAATATCCAATGTCAGAACAAGACCAGGTGCTGACTGTGGATCAGGCCATCAATTGCTCATATGTAGGTTCAAACTGAAACTGAAGAAAATTAGGACAAATGTACAAGAGCCAAGGTATGACCTTCACTATATCCCACCTGAAAGAGACCACCTCAAGGACAGGTTTAATGCATTAGACACTAATGATAGAAGACCAGATGAGATGTGGTATGATATCAAAGATATCATTCATGAGGAAAGCAAAAAGTTACTAAAAAGACAGGGAAAAAAAAGACCAAATTGCATGTCAAAAGAGACTCTGAAACTTGCCCTTGAACTTCAAGCAGCTAAAGTAAAAAGGAAGACATGATGAAGTTAAGGAACTAAAAAGATTTCAAAAGGCAGCTCAAGAAGACAAAGCCATATTTTAATGACAAAATATTTTAATGACATGTGCAAAGAGTTGGAGATAGAAAACCAAAAGGGAAGGTCACGATCTGTGTTTCTCAAACTTAAGTAATTGAAGAAAAATTCAAGCCTCGAGTGGCAATAGTGAAGGATTCTACAGGGAAAATATTAAACAACACAGGAAACATGAAAAGAAGATGAAAGGAATACACAGTCATTATATCAAAAAGAATTGGTGGATGACCAACCATTTCAAGAGGTTGCATATGATCAGGAACCAATGGTACTGAAGGAAGAAGTGGAAGCTGCCTTGAAGGAATTGGTGAAACATTAGGCTCCAGGAATTGATGGAATACCAATAGAGATGTTTCAACAAACAGATGCAGCACTGGAGGTGCTAAGTTGTTTATGACAAGAGATTTGGAAAATAACTACCTGGCCAACTGACTGGAAGAGATCCATATTTGTGCCTATTCCAAAGAAAGAGAATCCAACCAAATGTGGAAACTATCGGACAATATCATTAATATCACACGCAAGCAAAATTTTGATAAAGATCATTCAAAAGCCACTGCAGCAGGATATAGACAGGCAATTGCCAGAAAATCAAATCGGATTCAGAAGAGGGTGTGGAACCAGGGACATCATTGCTGATGTCAGAGGGATATTAGCTGAAAGCAGAGAATACAAGAAAGGTGTCTATGTATGTTTTATCAACTATGCAAAGGCATTTGACTGTGTGGATCATAACAAATTAAGGATAACAATGCAAAGAATGGTAATACTAGAGCACTTAATTGTACTCATGAGGAATCTGCACATGGACAAGGAAGAAGTCATTCCAAACAGAACAAGGAAACACTGCCTGGTTTAAAGTCAAAAAAATGTGTGCATCAGGGGTGTATCCTTTCACCATACCTCTTCGATCTCTGTTGAGCAAACAATCCGAGAAACTAGACTTTATGAAGAAGAACGCAGCATCATGATCGGAAGAAGACTCATTAACAACCTGCGTTATATAGATGACACAACTCTGCTTGCTGAAAATGAAGAGGATTTGAAATATTTACTGATAAAGATCAAAGAACATAGCCTTCAGTATGGATTGCACCTCAACATCAACAAAACAAAAATCCTTACAACTGGGTCAGTACACAACTTCTTTGTAAATGGAGAAAAGATTGAGGTTGTCCAAGACTTTGTTTTACTTGGTTCTACAATCACCACCCACGGAAACAGTAGTCAAGAAATCAAAAGATGCATTGCATTGAGAAAAGCTGTTGGAAAAGACCTCCTTAAAGTGTTGAAAAGTAAAGATGTCACATTGAAGATAAAGGTGTGCCTGACTCATGCCATGGTATTTTCAGTCGCATTATATGGTTGTGAAAGCTGGACATTGAATAAGGGAGACAGGAAAAGAATTGATGCTTTTGAATTATGGTGCTGGGAACAAATATTGAATATACCATGGGCTGCCAAAAGAAGCAACAGATCTATCCTAGAAGAAGTGCTACTAGAGTGCTCCTTGGAAGCAGGAAGGCTAGACTGCATCTTAATGTATTTTGGACATGCTGTCAGGAGGGACCAATCCCCGGAGAAAGACATCATGTTTGGGAGAGTGGCAGGTCAACGAAAAAAAGGAAGACCCTCAACTAGATGGATTGACATAGTGTCTTGCAACAGTGAGCTTAAACATAAGTAAGATTGTGTGTCTCACACAGAATCAAGGAGTGTTTCATTCTGTTGTACCTAGGGTGGCTATGAGGTGGACCTGACTCGACACTTAACACCAACAACAAAGATTTTTCTGACATACACAAAAGGTTTTAGTCTTTTTCAGACAGTGGTTGCAGAGATGTGTGACAGGAGGGAAATTTATGACCACTATGGGCAGAAATGAGGAACATTATTAGAGACTTGGCTGGTTCACTTAGGAGATGAGGGAGTGGTGCCTAGTAATGCTTGTCAAGGAAGACTGGTAACAGCAGGGCAAGCTATGCCTCAGCCCCTCTTGTGGTCTATCATGTTTATCTTAGATCCACTTTGAAAGTATAACCAACTACAATGTGTTCACTTCTTGGTGCAAAGCCAAAAACAAGTGCAGCCAAGAAATAAAAGAGTGGAGAAAGATTTATTACCTGCAGCAGGTAAGGAGAACACAGGAGTTATTTACAAAGCAATGTCCTTCCCAAACAAGGAAGCACGGGGATTTTATTTGGGGGAATATATACATATTCATGACTACAGCCATAACACCCTGATGTCCATCCCAGCAGATCTCAGAAGCTAAGCAGGGTCGGGCCGAGTTAGTCCTTGGATGGTGGACCACCCGGAACACCAGGTGCTGTAGGCTTGGGAGAGGGACCTGGAAACCCACTCCCAAAACAATCAGCCATCAAAAACCCTATGAATAGCAGCGAAGCACTGACATAGTGCCTGGCATGCCACAGTGTCAGATAGTGTTCCCTTCCGTTGTACATAGGGTCGCTATGAGTCAGACTCAACTCTATAGCACCTAACAACAACTACATATATATTCATATAGGAAAGCACTTTAGGAGCAGGCACTTTCCTGACATGCTCAGTTAAGGAGAACATTCCTGAGCATGCTCAGTTTAATGTCATAGTTCAAGAAGGAAAGATGGAGGGAACATTTCTGGGCAGGATTAGCTCAAGGTCATGGGGCACATGTTCAAAAAGTTAAAATGGTGGACAAAAATACCTCTGGGCATGCTTAGCCTGCATCATAAAGGTGTTAGACAGGAATGCCTCTGGGCATGCTCAGTTTTCTCCAAAAAATTTTAGTCGAAGTAAAAGGAAAGGACACTTTGAAAGTATGTTTATATAGGAATTTTCCTCTAAAGGCACATGCCTTGCTTAGCAGCTAACAAATTGACAGTAAAAGGTCTCAGATCATTTATTTATTTATTTATTTGTTTGTTTGTTTGTTTGTTTATTGCAGTGTGTCCTGGCTGTTATAAAGAAGCTTTGGGCCACCCAGGGAGATTTCACGCGAGACAAACTCCCATGGGAAACCATAAAGGCTCCACAGGCTCTTACATGTTACCAAGCCAGGAATATTTCGTCTACAGCACAGTATGCCAATCACTGAAACAATAAATTTTGCAAAAGAAAGAGTTTATTCACCAGCAGCCAAGTGTGAGGAGATGGGGGACCAAGTCTCAAATCTACCTCCCTGAAGTTTAGAGATATTTGTGTGGTACAGAAGCACAGTGATGTAAGGCAAGGGGAAAGCAAGGCGAGACGATCAGTAGTCTGCACATGCATAGTCAATCTCCATGGCTCTTCACAGGGACATGTTCTGAAAATGGCAGTGAGCATGCTCTCAAGGTGGAGTTTTCCGCTCTCTGATGTCACTCATCAGACACTTGCACAGGCCCAAGGGAGGAGTCGATGGTTTCAACAAGAATATCCTTCAAGTCCCTGAAAAGCAACCTGTTGTTGTTGTTGTTGTTGTTAGGTGCCATCCAGTCAGTATCCAACTCATGGCAACCCTACATACAATAGGTGAAACACTATTGTCCGTGCTTCTCTGCTATTCATAGGGTTTTCAATGGCCAATTGATCTTTGGGAGTGGGTTGCTGGGTCCTTCTCCCAAGCCTACAGAATCTGGTGTTCCAAGGTGGTCTCCCATCCAAGGACTAACAGGGCCTGACCCTGCTTAGCTTCTGAGATCTGATGGGATCAGAAGCCACAGTGCTATGATTACAGGCGAAAAGCAACCTGGGCAACCATTATTATCATGACTCACAAGGCAGAAGTGTTATCTACAGACACACTAGTGGAAGGCTAATAACATATTGCTCTGCTGGATAACCTCCAAAATTAGTGGGTTTTAAAAATATTTTTTCAGTAATGGGGGGCTGAACCCAGGGCCTCACACATACTTTGCAAGCACTCTACCACTGGGCTGCACTCCCAGACCATTTTGTATTTTTTAAATTGAGACAGGGTCTCGCTAAGTTATTCAGGCTGCCTCGGGCCTCAAACCTGTGATCCTCCTGCCTCTGCCTCTCGACTAACTGGGATTACAGGTGTGCACCACCACATCCAGCTAAAATTAGTGATTTTAAAAGTCAACTAAGGGCCGGAGTTTTGCTCAGTTGGTACAGTGCTGCTCTGCACGCTCTGAGGTCCTGGGTTCAATCCCCACCACTGCAAAAATGAGAGAAAGACCTGGCAGATCACTCCCAAAACAATCAGCCATTGAACACCTATGGATAGCAGAGAAGCCCTGACGTAGTGCTGGGAAGGGCATAGTGTTGCGTAGTGTTTTGTTATGTTGTACATAGGGTCATTATGAGTTGGAACTGACTACATAGCACCTAACGGGAACAAAGAAGTCAAGTAAAAGCAAGTGATGTTAGGGGGTTTATTCAAGTTTTATTACTGCCTTGAATTGAGTTTACAATGCCAGCAGAAGTGAGCCACTGGAGAGTGAGAAACAGATCCAATGAAATGCAGGTCAATACTCAGAGCCAATCCAGCTGCCCTGGAACCTCCCTCACCCATATTTGAAACAGAAGAGAACACAAGGGTTGTCGTCTTGGTAACAGAGCAGCAGAGGTACCAAATACAAGTAGAATCCTGAAAGCAGGTCGCTGCTGTGTAAGCCAAGACCAAGTCAGCCAGAGGGTATGAACCCAGTAACTTCAGCCAGAAAGCCATTTTCCTGTGACTGAGTGGAGGGGTCCACAAAGCTGAAACTGATAGTGTCAGCCACAAGGACCTCACTATCCAATATAAAAGGGGCTGGGATTTAGCTCAGTTGGTAGAGTGCCACTCTGCAGTCTCTAAGGTCCCCAGTTCGATCCCCAGCACCGCAAAAGTGGGAGAAGGATGTGGCAATCCACTCCCAAGGCAATTCCGAAACAATCAGCCATTGAAAACCCTATGAGGGTCATGACTATGAGTCAGACAGTACTCCATGGCACCTAACAACAACAACAATCCAATACAAAGTGTCAGTGAAACAAAACTTTGGATGTTTGTTTGGTTACACCATGAGCTCCTGCCACACTGCCCCAAGTTAAAGACTTTTTAACATCAACAAAACAAACAATAACAAATGCTGGGAAGGACATGGGGGAAAAGGAACTCTTTTACAATGCTGGTGGGACTATAAACTAGTGCAGCCACTATGGAAATCGGTATGGAGGCTCCTCAGAAAACTAAAAATAAGACTACCATATGATCTAGCTATACCCCTCCTAGGTACATACCCAAAGGAGGATAAGTCATCATACCTGGTTCAGGACACTTGCACTTCCATGTTCATTGCATCACTGCTCACAATTGCAGAAAAAAATATGGAATCAGCCCAGATGTCCATCAATAGATGAATACATTAAAAATGTGGTATATATACACGATGGAATGTTATTCGGCTGTAAAGAAAAAAAACTATGTCATTTGCAGGAAAATGGGTAGAACTAGAGATCATTATTTTTAAGTAAAATAAGCCAGACTCAGACAAATATCACATGTTCTTTCTCATATATAGAAGCTAGATATCTCTCCCTCTCCCTCTCCCTCTCCCCCTCCCCCTCCCCCTCCCTCTCCTCCTCCTCCTCCTCCTCCTCCTCTTCCTCCTCCTCCTTCTTCTTCTTTTTCCAGTACTGGAAAGTTGAATCCAGGGCCTCACACATGCTTTTTGCAAGGGCTTAATCACTGAGTAGCACCCTCAGCCCATTTTTTACTTTGTATTTTGAGACAGGGTCTTGCTAAATTACACAGGCTGCCTCTGGCCTGGAACTTGCGATCCTCCAGCCTCCCCCTCCCAAGTCGCTGGGCTTATAGGCCTGTGCCATCACACCTGGCTAAACTTCATTTGTCAAAAGCAAATGTATCCGAGGAAGCAGCTAATTTGGCTGCTTGAGGTGGAAAAGTGACAGCTATCCCTGTGGGGCATAGTTTATCCTCCACTCTATTGCCTGGAACAAAGCTACTGGCTCAGTGGCACCCCAGATTCACAGAAGTTCCTCTAAAGCCTGTGCCTGGTTCACTGATGGTTCAACTAAAACTGAAACCCAGTGGTGTCCACTGAGATGCTGCAGCTATTCAAACTCACCACCAATTACGTTGTTGTTGTTGTTAGGTGCTGTGGACTCGGGTCTGACTCGTGCAGACCCTATGTACAACAGAAGGAAACACTCCCCGGCACTGTGCCATGCCCGGCACTATGTCAGTGCTTCTCTGCTATTCATAGGGTTTTTTATGGCTGGTTGTTTCGGGAGTGGGCTGCCAGATCCTTCTCCCAAGCCTACAGTACCCAGTATTCCCAGGCAGTCTCCCATCAAGGACAAACCAGGCCCGACCCTATTTAGCTTCCAAGATCTGATGGGATCAGACACCAGGGTGGTATAGCTATAGGCCACTGGCTATGGGGAACCAAAAATGAACATGGCTTTTGGTGGGCAGAACTCAAGACTGGTCTAATTGCTCTAACCAATGTTCCTTTTGATGAACCCCATTATGTTTTTACTGACTTCAAAGCCATTGCTGATGGCTTAGTAGTGTGGTTTGCCACATGGAAAACTACAGACTGAGAGATTAAAGCCATTTCTTTCAGGAACCGTGTACTGTGGAAACATCATGGCCGCTGATCAGACCCTCTGGGTCACTCACGTAGATGCCCATGGAAAGGATCATTCTCTGTAGAGACCAATCAAGCCTGCACTGCCTAGCTTACTGCCATTGCTGTTGGATCAGACATGGGCACAAAATGTTGCTAGGTGCCGTCGAGTCAGCATCTGACTCATAGCGACCCTCATAGGGTTTTCAATGGCTGTTTCAGGATTGCCTTGGGAGTGGATTGCCAGGTCCTTCTCCCGTTTTTGCGGTGCTGGGAATTGAACTCGGGACCTCAGAGACTGCAGCGCAGCGCTCTACCAACTAAGCTAAATCCCAGCCCGCAGGGCACAAAATAGAAGACATAATGTTTCTGATGCAGAAGGCTACCACTGCACACCAGACTTGTGATGTCTGTCAAAAGTTGACCTGTTTGTCTCACAGCATTGGCTCCTAGAAGATTGGCCACAATAGACCTTTGACCCCCTCTTGAGCCTATCACTGAGGCCTCACCGCTGTTGATACTTTTTCAGGTTACTGTGCTGCTGTTCCAGTCTGATCAGCTGAGTCCAAACAGATCATTGGGACCCTTGAGGCTAACCTGTGTCATGTGATTGGCTTCCCAGGCCATTTGCAGGCTGACAATAAGGCCCCCTTTCTAGCAAAAGCCACACACAACAGGCTCATTGTCAAGACAGTCAATGAACCCTCCATGCTCTCTACCATCCACAGGCATCTAGCACTGTGGAGTTCAACCAGCCTCCTCAAAAATCTTTTTCCTTTCTCGGTGCTAGAGATCAAACCCAGGGCCTCACACCTGTTAGGCAAGCACTGTACTCCTGAGTTACAGCCCTACCCCTCAAAACTCTCCTTAAAAAGATCCTTTTTCAGTACTGCAGGGTTGAACCCAGGGCCTCACACATGCTACACAAGTGCTCCACCCCTGAGCTGCCCCCTCAGCTCCTTCTTTTGATTTTTTATTTTGAGACAGGGTTTTGCTAAATTGTGCAGGATGCCTCCGGCCTCAAACTCATGATCCTCCTGCCTCAGCCTCCCAAGTCACTGGGATTATAGGTGTGTGCCACAGCACCTGGCAAAGATTTCTGACTCTACTTTCCTCACCTCTTCCTTGTCTACACACCTTTGTAAGGCAGTTTGGTCATTGAATGCAGCTGCCTCCAAAATGAGATCACCCTCTTTTCAGCTACTTCCTGAGTAATGATCAGGACAAAAGGAGCAGAGTTTATGGAAAATTCAAGATTCTATCTGGACCATTTCTAGGCATGCTGCTTCTTTCTTTCTTTCTTTCTTTCTTTCTTTCTTTCTTTCTTTCTTTCTTCCTTTCTTTCTTTCTTCCTTTCTTCCTTCCTTCCTTCCTTCCTTCCTTCCTTCCTTTCTTTTTTCTTTTTTCCTTCCTTCTTTCCTTCCTTCCTTTCTACTTCTTTTTAACTTTTTATTTTGAGACAAGGTCTTGCTAAGTCGCTAAGTTACACAAGCTGCCTCTGGCCTCAAACTTGCAATCCTCCTGCCTCAGCCTCCTGAGTCATTGGGATTACAAGCATCAGCCACTGCACCTGGCTCTTTCTTTTAAAGGCAATCTCAAGCCAGCCCGGTTGGTGCATTGGCTGAGTGGTAGCTTAACCCCCCCAAAGGGCCTAGGGTGTTGAAACATCATTCTGCTTCAACCACCTGGATTCTGTTGTTGGACCCCCATGGTCTAGATCACAAGAATAATGACCACATGATTTAGTACGCTGCTTACTGAGTCCCCTGACAATGACACCTACATGGGCCAAAGTGGGGGACACAATGGGTCCCTGAAAGTTTTATAAAAATACCCTTGTCCCTCTTCCATCTGATTTTTGAAGACAAAAGTTCTGGGTGTAAGTAATGGATGACCGGGAAAGGGTAAAGTTGTAGTTGCTCCAATGGGCCACATTTTGTGGAGGTGGAGGAAGAGCAACCACACTGGCACCTGGGGAGAGAGCACCTCAGATGTTGAGATACACAGAGGGGAAAGGGACATTAATGATCTTTCATCTTTTAGAGCCTCCCCAGAGCCTTCCTCGTGAAGGAAACATGCCCCGGTGTGGCTCCTCCATAACTGTTTTACTTGCTCGCTTTCAATTAAATGGATGGGCTGGGGATGTGGCCCATTGGTAGCGTGCCTGCCTCGCATGCACAAGGTCCTGGGTTCAATCCCTAGCACTTCAAAAAAAAATTAAATTAAAAAAATTAAATGGACTCCTGGGCCTGCTGTCCCCTGCCATTCAGCTCTGACCACAATTTGACTGCTCTTGTCCTTGATCTTCTGGAGAAGTCCATCAAAAACAGCAGAGGAGGGACCCAGCTGACCTCACCAACTTCTCCCAAAGCACCTGTCAGTTCCTCCACACATCCTCCCCTCTCCCATTCCTGTGGCAGTCACTCAGTTATTCCATGAGATGGACAAATGCCACCCAGCTCGTGATGTGGACAAATAGAACAGGCCAGACTGACTGCCCTCAAAAAGCCTCTCCAAAAAGGAAGGGGAGACTGAATTATCCAAACAGAACTGGGAAGCTTAAGATGTTCCCAGAAGGCCATATTGGAGACACTTTTTTTTCTCCCTTTATTAGTAAATGATGATGGGGTACAGAGTAATACAGCAATGGCTTTTTCCATTATGCATCCTTTCCATCACTTCTAGCAACACTTTCATCAACCAACAGTTTATGGAGCCTTAAGGCTAGTTTGTAGTTAAACTCTGATACTTATGTGGGTTGTTGTTGTTAGGTGCTGTCGAGTCGGTATCTGACTCATAGTGACCCTCATAGGGTTTTCATTGGCTGAATGTTTCGGGATTGCCTTGGGAGTGGGTTACCAGGCCCTTCTCCCATTTATGTGGGTTATCTTCCCCTATTTTTCCAACACACTCATGAAGTTGTGTTGTTTACATTGAGATTGACCTCTTTCCCTTCATCCCTCCTCCTTGACCCTCCTCCCCATCCCATAGTCTGCAGTCTTCCCTTCCCTCGTCTAAATCCCTCCCTCCTTCTTTCGGCACCTTAAATTGTCCCTTCTATGTTGTTGTTGTTGTTAGGTGTCAGTGAGTCGTGTCCGACTCATAGGGACTCTCATAGGGTTTTCAATGGCAGATTGTTTTCGGGATTGCCTTGGGAGTGGGTTGCCACGTCCTTCTCCCATTTTTGTGGTGCTGGGAATTGAACTCGGGACCTCAGAGACTGCAGAGCAGTGCTCTACCAACTGAGCTAAATCCCAGCCCCCATCCCTTCTATGCTAAGTTTAATTGTGCATTTTTTATATTTCAATTTATGTATAGGAGTTTGTCTTCCTTTAAGTATGATTCAGCTCCCACATGTGAGTGAGAACATACAGTATTTCTCTTTTTGGGCTGTGTCCATTCGCTTAAGATGATGTTCTCCAATTCCATCCATTTTGCTGCAAGTGACATTATTTCAATTGCTGAGTAATATTCCATTGTGTATATGTACCATAATTTTTTCTCTCCATTCTTCTGTTGATAGGCACCTTGGTTGATTCCATATCCTTGCTATTGTGAAAAGTGCTGCCTTGAATATGGAGATGCAGGTGTCTCTGTGGTATGATGACCCATTGGAGACACTCTGTGTTCCCCAACTGATGTAGGTCCCACTCAGGGGTGGAAGGCAATAGTCAAGCTCAGATTGATAGGTATCCTTGCCATGTCCCTTGCTGGTAGGTAGACTAACAATCCATCCCTCTGCTGATGGACCCTTTACTTCTTCTCTCCACTGTACTTCCTGTTTGCTTTTACCAAAACATTTATGCGAGCTTACAACTTTAATTTCAACTTTCTCTTTGTCCTGTTTCCACTCCACCTTTAATTATTTTGTTTCAGCTATGTACTTTAAGGGATTTTTTAAAAACTCCAGAATCCACATGTATTTCTGGTTGAGGGCAAGATGACGCATGAGACAGATATGCCCTCTTTGGTTATTCCTTTTCTCTTTTCCATATTTCCATTCTAACTCTTCACTTCTCTGACTTCAGTTTCTGCTTCTTTACAATCTGAGTTGGTGCTGACCCTTAATATTCCCAGCATTAATTCATGGTCTCTCCCTAGGCATATGTTCATTTTCAGCTTCCTTTGCTATCTGTTTCCTATTTCCCAGTTCTTATACCCAAGGGAGGTAATATGACAAAGGCGACATCAAAGGTTCCTGGCCTGCCTGTGGACTGTGCCACCCTGGGTAAGTCTGCTGTGTCCATGATTGGTGGTGGGGAAAGGGGGCACACTGGGTTGTAAGGAACAAAATATGGAGTTCTTTCAAGGGGAGCTGAAGATGGGGAATACTCCCTTTGAAGGAACTGTGGGTGGAGAAAGCTGTGAGTAGAGTGAGTGCATGATAGTTCAACCTCTTTGGAATCTGCTTCCTCTCTGGTGGGAGGAGTGAGATATAATAGATTGGCAAAAGACTAGAAGGGGAAGAAGCAGAGACCACAATGATGAGCTATTCCAGGAATCTTTCAAATGTTTTGCTTCTCAATCTCTTAAATGAAATTTTTACAAGACCAAACAAGTATTTAGCTTTTCACATATTTGGAAGTTATCTAATATTCTTCATAAGTTTAAGCGGTTGCAAACTATGTGTAATAGTTTTGGTGAAAGGCTACGTGCTGTAACAAAGAGATCTCCAATATTTAGTACCTTTAAGAATGAAGACGTTTCTTTCTTGTATAATGGTTTCAAATTTCAGACCAGTTCATCACCAACACGTGGTTTCTAAGATTACTCTATTGGTAAGGATTCCAGACAGCAGAAAGAAAGAGCTGAATCCCCTACCAGAGAATTTCTCTTAAGCAAGGAAGCTGAAGTTGCTACATCACTTCCCCTCACATTCCTTTGGAGAAATCTCTGTCACATGACCATAAGCTTTGCTACAAGGGAGGCTGGGAAATGTAGTTCCAGGTCAGACTGCAGCATCCTAGCTACAACTCTATTGTTATGGAAAAATGAAGAATGAATTTTTCGAGTGTGGCTCCTCCTGGTCTGTAGATCTCTCAACTAAAAGACAAATTACCTGCTCCTTCTCTACTTAATATCCAAATTGGTAGAGTGCCGCTCTGCACTCTCTGAGGCCCTGGGTTCAGTCCTCAGCCCCACAGAAACTGGAGAAGGACACGGCAACCCACTCCTGAAACAATCAGTCATTGAAAACCCTGTGAGGGTCGCTATGAGTCAGACAGGACTTGATGGCACCTAACAAGTGACGCGAGAACAGTACAACCATAATGAAAGTCCTATTTGGAGAAAGGAAGAATTAGAAACATTAATAGTCATTGATCTATATAGTGTTTGTTAAATCCACTTAGCAAGTACCAAGTGTCATATTAGTTAAGGTAGGTCTAACTGCTCTAAGGGCTGGGGTTTAGCTCAGTTGGTAGAGTGCTGCTCTGTGCTCTCTGAGGCCCTGGATTCAATCCCCAACACCACAAAAATGGGAGAAGGACCTGGCAGCCCACTCCCAAAATGAATAGCAGAGAAGCACTTGGCATAGTGTCAAGGAGTGTTTCCTTCAGTTGTACACAGGGTCGCTATGAGCCAGAGGAGACTCGAGGGCACCTAACAAAAACAACTGCTCTAACAAAGAGGCCCCTTGAAATTTCAAGCCTTAAAAAACAAAGAAGTCTATTTCTTTCATGTCACCTTCTGAGCTGAAAATTCTAGGTCTTTACACAGTCAGGTAGGGATCCAGATTTATAACAGATATGTCATCTTTAATATGAGACTTCCAAGGTCACTATAATCATTTCCATTCCAGCCCTTGGGACAGGGGAAGGAAGGATCATCCAGGGCCAGGAACAGTATCTTAAGTAATAGACTTGCCCTCATTACATTGCTCAGTCCTATGGTCACATCTAATTTCAAGACAGAGGAAATTAGTCCTTAGTCAGATACTCATATCTCATTTACAATAATGGAGAGAATAGATTTTGGTCGACAGCTAGCAATTTCTATCACAAGATATAATTTACAACATATTATAAAATTGACATTTCAAAATAAAATGCACATCAGTTTATCAAATGTATCCAATGGATACTAAATTCTGTAGTGG
>VMDO01025879.1:0-27553 GCA_007922755.1 Pedetes capensis | reverse complement strand
AGGGGAAACACTATTGTCAGTGCTTCTCTGCTGTTCATAGGGTTTTCAATGGCAGATTGATTTTTGGGAGGGGGTTGCCAGGTCCTTCTCCCAAGCCTACAGCTTCTGGTGTTCCCAGGCGGTCTCCCATCCAGGTACTAACCAGGCCTGACCCTGCTTAGCTTCTGAGATCTGACGGGATCGGATGCCACAGGGCTATGGCCGCAGGCATAATCAATATATGGGAATCTCAAAATTAACTGTGCCTCTTTCTACTTCCCAAAATTATTTACTCATTCTCTTCCCACATAAAGAGTGTCCTCAGCTCTCTAAGGTATCTACTGTAAGTATTTTACCTATTTGCACATTTCTTCAATGTTTTTATCCAGCAATAAATCTTTTAGATGTTAATGGATGTTGGAATTGTCTTCAATTTTAAAAGCCTTCAGGAAGACATGACTACTGTATATTCAGATCATCTGCATAATGGCTACCTTGCAGGGAATGATGGGCAGATGCATGCTTACTAGATGGTATTTGATATGATAAACATTATCAACCTATTCATTAAGATCATTTTCTAAGACTATATGGCTATTCCTGAAAGTTGTATGAACTCTTTGAGACACAGAGCAGTATAATAAGAAACTACTTGAGTGTAAGAAGGGTTGATGATTTGAAAAAAGTTATTTGCAATTAGCATGTGACTCATTATGAATACAGTCTCATTAGTTAGAACACTGGGCTGGACCAAAGCAAGGATGTTGATACCTGTATAGGCCAGTGATCATAGACAATCTCCTAACACTTGTCAGCTTTCTACAATCTCCTAACACTTGTCACCTTTCTGTAAAGGCACACCATTGAAAGCCAAGGGGACGTAAATGAGACAATGTAGCCTAGGCTAAAATGAAACACTGCTTTTTAAGAAACATTAAAATGAGGATCAAAAGTGGTGATTTCCCTGTATGAGAGATAATCAATTACAGGGTAGAATTACACTATCACAAAAAGTTCCAAGTACAGCAATGCTCTTGTCAACTTTCAACTTCCTCTAGAAAAAGGAAAACTATAGCAGAAGGTAAATAATGGAATCTGAGTAAATAGATAGGTAGATGATAGATAGATGATAGATAGATAGATAGATAGATAGATAGATAGATAGACAGACAGATACATGATAGGTATAATAAAATAGTGTTTAGACACTGTCCTGTCAGGTGATTCAGGGGAAAAATTAAATAGAAACTTGGATCTGAAACTTTTCTTCCCTAAATATTTATTTTACTCATTTCAACAAACATATATCAGTTCCTTTGTGCATGGCACTACTTTTTTAAAAGTCTCTTAATTGTACGGATCTGTTGCTGTTGTTATGTGTCATTGAGTTGTATCTGACTCATAGTGACCCTCATAGGGTTTTCAATGGCTGATTGTTTCGGGATTGCCTTGGGAGTGGATTGTCATGTCCTTCTCTGGATGGCATATCTTTATACCAACAAACAATAAACTATGTTTACACAGTGAAATATTGTCATCCAGTTTTCATTATGGTTCCTAAATGTACATTATTGGCATAAGTTTAACTTTTTCAGCTTTATTTTGGCCCATTGCCTCAACTCTGCCCAGGGGTTTTTCTTAAATTTTTGTATTCTGTTAAACTACTAAGCTATTTTCATAGCTGCAATGTCAATGGTAGGAATTTAAGTATTATAATTGCTACACTATATGGCAAACTAGGTCTTCTTTTTCAGTACCTAGTTAGGTGGAATAAACAAGGTATAAGTAATTTTTCCATATGTCTAAGAATTTCTCCATCCAGTGAGAACTAAGTAGCCTTCCAAAAATAGAATATTTTTTGTAATAGAAATAGATTTAAGAATAGGAGGTAATACCAATATATTCACAATGTTGCTGTTAGGTGTAGTCAAGTTGGGTCTGACTCAGCAATCCTATGTAAAACAGAAGGAAACATTTGCCGACATTGTGCCATGCCCGGCACTAAGGCAGTGCTTCTCTACTACTCATAGGGTTTTCAATGGCTGACGGTTTCGAGATCATTCCTGGAGAAGGCTGCTAAGTCCTTCTCCTGTTTTGGTGGTGCTGGGGATTGAACCTAGGGCCTCAGAGAGCACAGAGCAAGCACTCTACCAAGAGCTAAACTCCAGCCCAATATATTTGTACTACACATTTTTAAAATTAGCTATACAAATCAATATTCTATGAAAAAAAATTTCTACTAGCCACACCTCATTTCAGAATAATTTCTCATGTTGGGAATTTATATTTACCTTTAAAGAAATGAGAAAGGTAAAGAAAACTCTTCCACCAGATCTTCACTCAAAAACCTATACTCATATCTTACCCTATCTTTACATCCAAACAGAATTGTTCTACAATTCTCAGACACACCTTGTACTTTCTCACTGCTTCACTCTTGCTCATACCCATTCCCTCCACCTGGCATATCCCTCAACACAATCTACACCTATTCAAATCTATCACCCTTCCACGGACCTCTCACATACTATGTCTTCTATCTTCCACCAGCCATTTATAATCTTGACATTCTTATTTTGTCACTCTTAAGGGAATCTTTATTTAGCACCATATAGCTCCTAGGGCTGCTTTAAAAATGCAATGAGATAAACATGAGTTAAACCACTCACTAAATTATGAAGCACTCTACAGTTGTGAACTATTATTGCAAGCACTTAAAAATACTTGCTGAATACATGAAGGAAAGCATCTGCTCATAACCATGAAATATTTTCTTAATCCAAAAGCCCTATAAGTGACATAAAGTTCATATTTATAATTTACAATTTACTTTTTCTGAAAATATGAGAGCAAGTGTGTATTGTATTGTGTGCTTTTGTACATAACAAACAGAAAATGAAAAGACTAAGAGAAACATAGTTTATGCTTGTATGAGTGGATGAAAATTATCTTTATACCATCAGTTCCTACAAACTCCTACATAATGTATAGTTATTTATAGTTTTCTTTGGGTTTGATTTATTATATAAAAAGTCATTTAGAAATCAGTTAAGAGTGGCATACAATATAACTAAGCTTCTTTAAAATTGTTCAAAATGTACTATGAGTAAAAAAGTAAAATATTTAAATTATTGAACTCTAAGAATTCATAGGCTCAAACCCTTTATTAATTCATGTCTTAATGAAGCAAATAACTTTAAGCATTTACAATTTCTTGTGTTCTTTCAATTATACATAAATGTAAATGAGGCATATTATTATTATTAACTTTTGACATTAAGCAATACACTTTAGGTGCATGTGAATATGATTAAGGGTTAGACAGAGGGTAAATTTTCTGTAAAGCAATTATAGCATAAAAATAAGCTGCTGGGAAAATGTGACAGGTTCTGTTTTTTGTTCATGTAAATGTGTTCTATTACAAAAAGAAAAATGCTTGGGCACAAATACATGTACAGTACTTGTGATTTTATTAGACAAGGCATAAACTCCATGGAATATTTTAAAGAAGCCCTCTCTAAAGATGCTAATTTATAATTCTGTAAGGAAAAGAAAGTGTATATGCCTGTGTCTGTCACAAAAAATTTATTAACAGTCTGCCTCCTTGTTTATGCATCACAAGACAATAAAGTCATCATGATGTTTATTTCTGGTCAAAAGAAAAATATCTTTTTCAGGGACCTAGAGCATAATAAAATACAGACACATAGAAAGTACAGTTGCTTATTCAACTGGCAT
Organism: Pedetes capensis; assembly: GCA_007922755.1. NCBI lineage: Eukaryota > Metazoa > Chordata > Mammalia > Rodentia > Pedetidae > Pedetes > Pedetes capensis. Next base: position 23,836 of record VMDO01025879.1, on the reverse strand, counting down.
ATGGCACTGGCACCGTGCCTTCACTGGCATGCCTTCCAATCACTGAGGTACATGTGATTGTCTAGCCGCTTTACTTTATTCCTTGTTTTAGTTGTCTAGAGGGACCTGAAGCCAAAAGGAAAACCACATGACTGGAGATGTTCCCTGTAGGTGAAACTGCCATTTATTGAGCACTGATATCTGACAGGTCTCTAGTCTCCACAATGGACCTTCAAGGATACTTTTATTTAGGTTTTGCAGCTGAGAGTACTGAGCTCACAGAGTTTCAGAAACTGGCCCCAGGTCAGAATAGTTAGAAGTAATAGTGCACAGATTTGAACCAGGATTTCCTTGATGCCAAAGACCAAGCTAGTGCCTGAAGCTGGGTGTCACTTGTACAATGTTATGGCTGCCTGTACACAATGCAGGAATCAGGAGATTGCCTAAAACAGCAGCTACTTAGTGATATTACCATTCCACATAATTTGAGACTACCCCAACAGTTGAACATTCAAAAATTTCCATTCCACTTTGCAAATAACCATAAGAAAGTAGCCTTTAAAACAATTAAGTAAATCTAGAACACTTCATTCTCACCTGCTGATGGTCAGAATCTCTGCATCTTTTGGCCAATATTATAAGCAGACATGCAATTTGAAGGCACCAAAGTCTCTGTTAAGTGACAGCAAGTTCATTTATAATAAGTGGGTGTGCACACATATACACACATACCTTGGGCAGTCTTATTTTTTAAGAAAAACCATATAAAAATCACAAGAAATGTATAGAGCACATATACCTGTGCAATTAACAATATCTAAGGTATGGAAGTTAGTAAAACAATGGGATAAGTGACATGCATCCATATACTCTTAAAGTCAACTGCCTGTGATCTACTCCTCATAACATACCCAACCTATTTCTCTAAAATTTGCACTGAACACTCATTTCTTCAAATAGATATAAAGTTTCATTTATCTCCATCTCTCTGTAGGCTTTCTTTTCAGTTGTAAAAGAATACTTGCTGTCTGTATATGCATGATTGTTCAATTCCTAAATCTGTGTCCTTCAATTTCCCACATTCTGCTAGATTTTTGTTTCTCATTTATCATTCTCAATTTATTTCCCCACCTGCTGCTCAAAAAGGACCTGTGATTTATTGATTGAATACAAACCAAGAATATGTACAGAAAGGGACTGACACTCTTGAATTAAAGGGAGAATAAAACTAATAAGCCCAGTTGGGCGCAGTGGCACATGCCTGTAATCCCAGTGACTCGGGAGGCAGAGGCAGGAGGATCACAGAGGTACTCCGAATAATTTGTGAGACCCTGTCTCAAAAAGTAAAAAAAAAAAAATGGGCTTGTAGCTCAGTGATACAGCACTTGCAAAACATGCAAGTGCAAGGCCCAGGGTTCAACCCCCACTACCGCGAAAACAAACCAAACCAAAACAAAAAATAACCAAAAAAACTAATGAGCCCATTTTCATCTTTCTCCTCAGAAACCTAGTGGTTTATAGAAGCTAAAATATTTTCTTAGACATACATTTGGGGAATTTCTCAATAAATCAGATGGATAACTTTCCCAAGAATTTTCTGATTTAAAAATTCTCTGTAGTAAGGATAGGGGTGCAGCTCAGTGGTAGAGTGCATGCTAACCATGCATAAGACCCTGGGTTCAATCCCCAGCACCCCCAAAAAATCCCTCTGGTTAGAGAAAATATTGTAATTTCCCTCTTGCTAGAAATCCTGGACTACAGCCAAAATGTGATGAGAGCCACACATTTTCTCCAGATGAAGTGATGAGTACCAATCACTCTGGTGACATTTTGTTAGTGTTTTTTATATAAATTTAAAGGAAGTCTTTAAAGTATTTTCATATGATATAGAAATTAACTGTCAGTACCAAGAACATAGGAGAGGGAAGGCAGTGAATGAAGAAGGACTTCAAGAGTAAACATCAGACCAAACCCAAAAGCAAGATGATCACCGAATTAAAATAGAAAAATGCATCATGATGACCTCCTATTGTTTAAAATTAAGAGTTTGTAGAGCAAGCATAGAAATGCAGAGGGAAATTATAATTCCCTTTTTTCTTATCAAAGGAAACACATCAAGGACTAATAATTTAGAATTAGGCAAAATGAAAATAAATGTGACTGGTTTGCTTCTAGTAGGGATCTGTTCTCCAGTGACTGATGCATACCACAGAGAACAATGAGGAAACTATATAACCTTGACAAAAGGTTCTAACAATTTCTCCAAAAGTGAGCCCTGCACTAAAACGAAAGAAAGAAAAGATCCCAGCTGTGAGAATCTAAGTGATCAAATCTGCTTTATGCCCCAGTTTTTTCATCAATGCTAGCCTATTTAATAAGACACAGGTGCTCAGAGTATATAGTCAATAAATCTCAACAAAAAGGAAGACGTCCTCTTCTTGTAGACTAACACTTGATACAGTTTTCAAAGCCAGATAGCTAATGAAACCATTCTCATATCCTAAGCACAAATTTGACAATACAATGCCTGGTTAATACAGATGGACAGACCCAGCAAGTGTGGCAGAAAGATGGGCTGGGCTGTTATTTAAAGATTCCCAGAAAGAGGACACAACAAGGACATGGTGAGGGTCAGGACAGTAAGGATGTTCTTCAAGGGAAATATGGTTAATTAGAACAATGCTCAGGAAAGGAAAAGATGGAGGAAATAAGCACAATCAGGATTGGCAGTCTAGCTCCAAACATGTATGGTTTGAGATCTGAGGAAACCATTTTGAAATTGACACCAGGAATTAATCTAATGTCAGGTGACCAATATCATAGTAATGGCAGGAAATCCATTGAGCAAAAACATCAACTTTTCTGAAAAGACATCAATAGAAAATTATTTTTTTCTAATTCTTAGACACAGTACAATGAAACAGAATTACTTTTCCATGTTTTTGTGGAAGCTTGTGAAAATCCTGCTGTTTCTACAGAGTAGAAGGCTATTAGAAAAGCAAGGAGTCAGTTCCAACTAGGAACAGCTGTTATTTTCCAATTAAAATTCACAAGAGCAAAATATTAATTTATTAGGTAACAATGTTTAATTTGGGTAACCAGAGCAACATTTTCTAGCAGAACATTATTTTTAAAAGGAAGCTGTCATCGTTATTTGGCATAAATAATTTAATGTGACAAAACAGCTTATTGTCTGCTGTTGATATGCAAACAACTTCTTCCCATATTGAGAAATAACTACGTAATATGAATCCAAGTGTAAGGGATCATTTCTTGGTAAAAAATGAACGTCATTGACAGTTTCCCAAATATTTCACTAAGTAAAGTATTGCTGGTTTTAGAAAGTAGAAAGGTTATCTTTTGCTATCAAAGGTGCAAGTTAATAAAGTGACAATAACAAAATGATGTGTCTGTCAAAGTTTGTAGATAAGGATGCCAAGATATAGGTTATCAGCATACTGCACTGACACTGTTCATATATCATAGCTCCCCAACACATTCCATCAGCATTGTTTATTTTCAGTCAGGGGTTAAATAATGACCATGTATTAAAAATGCCTTTGGGGAACTACTTTGTCTTACATACTGTTCACCTGTTTACTTCAGAGCAAGTTTTCAGTTGCTTTTGTTTAGGTTTTTGTTTGGACAGATGACATTCATCAATTTGAAACAGGCTTTAGGTAAACTCTATGAAAAATATCAGTTTATTCCTGTTCCTACACTTTCTGTATTACCTTTTGCATATCAATATGAAGTTCCATGAAGTTACTACTCCAAGTGTCTTGGTCATCAATGGTCACATAATTATGAGCAGTCTTTTTAACAGTTGCCTTGTATACTGTATCTATGTGACCTGAGAAGGGTGATGGAATGTGTAAAGAACTGTAAAAAAACTAAAACTTATTCAGTTTTGTATGAATTACTTGACAAAACATCAGCAAAGAGTGATGTCAAATTCTCTCTATTCCATTGATAAGTGTCCAAATATTCCTGCCCCGTTATTAATATGAAAAATTAAACTACACACTTAGAGTATCCTGAGAGGACACACAAGAAGAGGCTATTGAAAGACCTGAGATAAAAATTTAACATATTTCTAGTTAATATCACTTTTTGTAGTAGTTTGAACATTTCTTTTACTCTGTGCATATTTTACTCATTAGTTCATTTGCTTATTTTACATATATGGTGTATGTGACTAATATTGGTTCAGGGGCTTGCTATTGGCCAGGTCCCCACAAAAAAAAAAAAAAAAGCTAGAAAAGACATATTCCAGAAAGCGTGCCTCACAGACTTTTATTTTCCTACTCCACTTCAACATTTCTCAAATTTTATTATTTTATGTGATTATTGCATTATTATGTTAACTAACTTTTAAGGCTAAATCATGTTATTTCTCACACAAATGAAATTGCTTCCTTGTGAGGTTAGCATAACTAATTTCCAGTTGAAGCACCTATTTGAATCCTAGCAAAATGATCTAAGATGCTATTCTTTGCATAGAACAAAACATTTATGTAAAAATATCACTTCTATGAGAATAGGTAGTGTTATTTATTCAATCTGTGTTTGAGATTTTGGGGTGTATTTCCCTAACTTTAAAATAGGAGGAGGAGTTCGTTCCCATGTTCCTGTAGTACTTGAATCATACCGTTAGCAAAACAATTATGGCACATCTGATCCAACATTCACAACACACTTTCTATGTTAGGATATGTTCATCTTTGTATTCCTAATGTCTAATACCATCACTATCGCACAGTAGATGCTTATTAAATATTTCTCATTTCACGTTGCCCAATCTGGTCATGATGTATTCAAATGCTATCACAGGCAAGACTCTACAATTTCTAAAAGAGCAATTGAGAATCCATCATTGTTAAATAGTATAAAATCCCAATTGCATCATTTTGTTTTGAACTTGGGGCATTGAGACTGAATAGCACTCCTCTCTGTACAGTAATGAAAGACATACTGCATAATCTGTCAAATGGTATGTGTGTAAGTCCCACATATGTCATTTTCTAATTACAAGACCCATGGTATCTATCTCTTCACCTGAAAAAATAGAAAAAAATAATAACTCTCCTTGCCTTCTTCACACAGCCTGAAAAATGAATGATTTGGGAATGTCAAAAACGTGTGTAGAATAGAAAATACAAGTCAGTGAAGAAGAACCATTTTAAATTACCCAACCAATTACCTCAGATTGTTTCAATCAGCTGCAAAATCATCATTCACCTTTGAGATTGAAAGCTTGGATTATCTTTTTCACATGTAATATCCATGCTCCCAAACCTTTCGGCCTAAAGGCTCTGGAAATAATTTGCCTCAACTGAGTTACTAAAACTTGCCACCCAATTTCTGCATTATTGGTTATGGTGTAACCCCATTTAGAAGTTCTTCCTCCTCCATCAGCAATGAAATACAACTCAACATTCAACAAAATCTCAATGCTTGTCCATGTAGTCACAAAGTGTTCTAGCCCACAATGATCTCTTCATACTCAAAACCTTTGTACCAATCATCTTTCTTGTAATCAAGACAATGGATTGAAATTTAAAGATTTTGAGTAATATTAAAAAGAAAAGCCACCTTTTTCTGAGTATTGATGGATAAATACTTTATACGCATTGTATGTTCTGATAACAAAGCAATGATGTAGGAAATATCATTATCCTTTTCTATAAATTGGAAAATTGATGCTCAGCCAGGCTATATAACTAGCAAAAGTTCACAAAGCAACTGGCAGGGCTGGTGATATAAATCCGAGTCTATCATGTTGATACAATTCTAACTAGATTCCCAAAATCACAAGCTTTATTCCTTGTACTTAGCAAAACATTATAGGTTCTCAATATATTATGAATATATTAATGTTTTCTTTATCACATTATTAGGTAAAAAAAGTTTTCAGGCTCAATAGTGATAGTTCAAGTTTCTGTATTTAAATTGCTTTAATTTAGGTGGTCAAAAAAGTAAAATAATCCAGTCCAACAATAATTCTAACATCTATTTCATTAAATTGCTATGTATGTGTTTTCCCATCTCTATTTTTCCTTTAGGCTTTTAAAATTCTCAATATTAAACAAAGAAAAAACATGGAGTACTTAACTTATATATTTTTCAAATTTGTATCTAAAACTATTCTTTATCCCATGGACCACAATTCATATATATTATTCTCCACAGAGATTTTGAAAATAGGAACATATATCTGTTTCTGATATTAGAACAAGAAAATCTGGAAAATATTTTCCAAATACTCAGGTCAAGGGTTATTACTGGAATTAGTCATTCTCTCATATATTCGGGACTATCTTAGCCTGTGTGAACCACCATTCAGTTATGCCTATGTCTTATGTCATATGCATTTAAACTGAAACCCTGACAGTTCATTAGCAACACCTCTAGCAGACTTCTTAATTAAATTTACAATAGTGTCAGTACCATATTTTAGTGTTATTTTTAGTATTGAGAGTCTTCTGAGCAACTTTTCTTCCTATAATTCTATTATTTTCCCTAGCCATCAGAATTCAATATGTTCTTTGGATAAAGCTTTTTCTTACTGAAGAAGGAGTAAGGCATGTATAACAAATGTCTGATTGCTTAAACTTGCTTTATCTCCTATTGTCCTCAGTAACAGAAACCTGTTAATGTTTATTTTTAATTATTTGAATAACCCATGGCAAAACTACATTTTTTTTACCAACTATGATTTTTCTTATTCTCATACGTTACCAAAATAGTGTTTGGTATACTGTTTTTGGTTATTTTCATTACGTCATTTAGTGCATTAGATGAACTGCTTCCTCGGGGTTCTCTGTAGGCTTATATGACTACTCTGTCATAATACAATTATAGTTTCTCAACTTTTGCAATCTATGCTATTAACATTTTTAAACAACCTTGCTTCTCTGAAGAATAATCTGGAGATGTTATTTGTCATTTTAAAAGGTGACTGTGATATTTTGGGTTTTATACAAAAAATGTTCTATACATTGAACCTGCCCTTGTCTCCCTGGAGCTTACAAATACAGTGAGGCAAGTACAGCCAAAACCTGAAGAGCACTACGTTCCTACCCCACATAAAATCCTACTAGGAGGACTTTTGATAAGACCCACATAGATCACAGTCAAAGGCATTATTGCCTTCTTAACACTATATGAGCCTTCTCCAGTGTTGGCTTTCTTCCCTTCCACATCCTTCATACTACCAGGTAGAGGCTGGGTAGGTGTCTTCCTTGCTTTTCATTGTTGCTTCCATATCATTTTCACTCTTTCCTTCAGAAAACATTCAGCTTTCAATCCCATATTATCAAAATACATCATAAACCACCCCTTCCTTTTAGAACCATCTACTGATTTACTGGGCTGGGATTTAGCTCAGTTGGTAGAATGCTACTCTGAAGTATCTGAGGTCCCCAGTTCAATTCACAGCACCACAAAAAATGGGAGAAGGATGTGGCAATCCACTCTCGAGGCAATCCTGAAGAAATCAGCCATTGAAAAGTCATGAGGGTCGCCATGAGTTGGACATGACTCAATGGCACCTAACAACAACACTGATTTAGTGGTCATTCTTTCTCATCCTTTCAAAATGTCAGCCACCCACATCCTGTCCTGTCACTATAACTTTCCTGTTATAATCTTTGGTTTAAGTATCCTAGCAGATGAGAACCTTACTTAGAATAATTCTTCTAAAACTTAAGTAGCACCATGTTGTTGTTGTTGTTAGGTGCCGTTGAGTCGGTATCCGACTCATAGCGACCCTCACAGGGTTTTCAATGGCTGACTGTTTCGGGACTGCATTGGGAGTGGATTGCCAGGCCCTTCTCCCATTTTTGTGGTGCTAGCAATTGAACTCGGGGCCTCAGAGACTGCAGCGCAGCGCTCTACCCACTGAGCTAAATCCCAGCCCCCAGCCCGTAAGTAGCACCATATCACGCCTCTTTTCAAGACCCTCCAATGGCTTCTCATTTCTTTAAAAGCAAGACTTTACATGTTTCAGTGCTTGTTACCTTCATCTAATTCCTACCTATTGTTTCCCTCATTCAAACTGTCTGGAACACTGCTTATCACACCATTCTTACGCAGTCAAGTCTTTTGCCTCAGGCCTTGTGTGCTTACTGCTCCCTGTGCCTGGGGTAATCTTGGCCTAGATAGCCACATGGCTGGTTCCCTCACTTTCTTCAAGGCTTTTCTCAAAAGTCACCTCTGTATGGATTTCCCTGTTTAACTTATTCAAAATTTCAACACACTCAATTCCTCAAATTTCAAATTCCCTTTCATATAATCATTATTCTCTTTAGCACTTACTGCTATATAATACTCTATACATTTTACCATTTGATCTTATCTGTTGTCTAACTCTACCCATTAGAATATAAGTTCTTCATGTATGGAAATTTTTTTTTCTGTATATTTTGCTCATTACTGTATGCCTACTACTTGGAAGTGCCTGGAATGTACAGGTGCTCAATATGTTTTTAATAAGCTAAAATAAAGAATACATGAGTGACATATGATAAAGAATGCAAGAAGAGTTCAGAAACAAGGGGATATTTAAGGGGGTACGTTGAAGGAAGAGTTCATAGAGGAAGTGAGTTATAATTTAGGACTTAAAGAAAGAATAGGAAGAAAATAGAGATAATTACAGTAAAATACACGTTTCCAATCATAATCCAAGTACTCCAATTTAACTATGTTTATACATTACTCAAGAGGGGTTGGGGATATAGCTTAGTTGGTAGAGACTTGCCTAGCAAGCACAAAACCCTGGATCCAATGCTTAGCACCACAAGAAAGGAAGAAAGAAGGAAAGATTATATTTATAAGCCCACCTGTAATTCTAGAGACTTGGGAGGCTGAGGCAGGAGGATCATGAGTTCAAAGCCAGAGACACTTAGCAAGACACTTAGCAAGAACTTGTGTCAAAATCAAGAACAAATAAATAAATAAATAATATAAATATCACTCAAGTTGCTAAAATAAAAGATTTAATAATACAATGTTTTCTGGTCTATAAAATTTTTATGTTTATGAAATTACATCAATTTTTAGCCCTTGCCTCTTACCTAGTCTGAGGTAGTCAACCAAATATTGATAGATATTTATTGAGTAACACTGACTCACTTGTTTAATTATCTCTTTCTGTTACCTTTCGGGCAGCTAAATGTCACTGCTTATTGATGCATGTTCATGAATGGTGCATTAAATATTGATATTTTCTCATGATATTTTTGCCTATTTAAAAAACAGCCAAGTAACTCCACCCTTTTCCTCCTTTAAAGCAATTGTCAACTTCACATGAAAAATGTATACATGCTTAATAGCTAACCACATCAAAGAAATTATCTCAAATATCTAAAATAACATGATTAATTTTTTACTCATTAACTAAAGCTCCTGAACATTTGGAAATGGCCTGTTTTTATAGGATTAGAGTGAAATTGCTTAGAAGGAAATACTGTAATATATTAGAAATTATTTCTTCCAATTGGGTTTCACCTAGTCATTTGATGCTGCACATTAGAGACCCTCATCACAAATCAGAGTATGTTCATGTAACCTTTCAGGTAAGATTCATTTATGATATTTCCTTGCTTACACATCTAGACCAAAGGGAAAATGCATCCCTAAGGTATGCACTTAAAGGCCCAACTGAATTCAATGGCAGTTGTATTCACATCAATAGTAAAAGAACATTGTCCCAACTAGAGATCATGTCCACATATGATAAATAAATTACAAATATAAAACTTCCATAAGCACAGAGCTCTTTATTGAATCACTGAATCTAAGTAAATTATGTGTAAAGACATGAAAGAATTTATCAAACTGAAGTTCTTAAGTTATATAATGTAATAACAAAACTCTCCAGACATCCCTGGGCTGTATTTTCAGAACTTAGTTCTAAACACCTTGCCCATTGTTTAATATCTTATATCTCAAAACAAGCCAAAAGGCCTGTGTGTTCTTATAAATTCATAGACATTACTTATTTCATTCTTAAGTTCTCTATCATCTTTTAGGAGATCTTTAATTTAACACATCTGTTTCTTCAAAGGTTTGGCATTAAAAGCAAAAACTTATTTCATAGCTTATAAACAAAAGATCTTTCACTATTAGTTAACAGCTTGGAAATGTCTAATTTTTCAAAAGAAATGTTCTTTCATCAGGAAGGCTTTCCTATAATAATTAAACTTGACTAGAATCAATTAAATACATTTTAAATTATTCAAATTACTTAGCACTTACTCAATTTAAAATGATGCTGTGTTCTGTTTCATAAAACATAATTGATGTTCTTTGAAAATATTAGGAGTATTAATGCTGAATATAAATGAGAGTACATTAATTCTAAGAGTCGACTACCACCCCTCTGTAGATGATTCTTTGATGGTAATAATAATAATGACCACTAATTATCATAACCTAATATTTATTTGGGGCTGAGGTTTAGCTCAGTGAGTAGAGCACTGCTCCACACTCTCTGCAGACCCGGGTTCGATCCCCAGTACCACAAAAATGGGAGAAGGATGTGGCAATCCACTCTTGAAGCAATCCTGAAACAATCAGCCAGTGAAAACCCTATGAGGGTCACTATGAATTGGATCTGACTCAATGGTACCTAACAACAACAACAACAATATTTATTTAGCACTTACTACATGTCCAGGAAAAATGAGTAAGTCAAAGTCCTATCTTCCAGGAACTTGTAATGTAATAGAGATTATAAATCAAATACATATGCAATTATAGCTTTGGGAAGTATGTCATAAATATAAAGATAACTAAATCCTATGAGTTCAGAGAAGAGAGATGATCATCACTCTGGATAATCACTAAAGGCTTTATGGAAAACGTGAAAGATATACTGAAAAGTAAAATTTCAAAAGGCAGAGACTAAGGAAACAAAACAATTCTACTCAGAGCAATGGAAATAACAATAATAACAACAACAACAACAACAATAATAATAACAACAACAGCAACAGTTAACACTAAGTGTTGACTATATGTCCAACACTAGGATAAGAGCTTGACATGTATTAACTAGTTTAATCATTAACAACCTGATAAGTGAGGTACCATATTTTTTTCCATTTTATAGATGACTACACTGAAATTAAATGGCTTGTCCACAGTCACAGGGCTAGCAAGTTCACTCACTCTGAACCCAATTTCTAGCTAATAAGCGGCATCACCAAGTCTGTGAAAAATATTCTCATTATCTGACTCTTCAAAATAAACCTTTGTTCCCAACTCTCTAATCTTTACTCCCATTACCTCAGTCTACCAGGTATAGTAGAAACCATCTTTGACTCTTCTTTCACAATTCACATCAAATCAGTGACCAAGGTATGATTATTCTCACTTCATGACCCCTTTCACATTAACTTCTTCTCCATTATCATGGCCACTGTATAAAACCACCCAATCCCTAACCGCCTTTGTTTACCTTAGCATCCAAACCCTGCACCAACCTATGTATTTTTTGAGGAAGCATTTGTTGTGCCTCAAACAGCATGCTAATAAATGGGAATACAAAGATGGATAAAGCATCATTCCTGTACTCCAACAGTCTAGTTGATAGCCATATACAGAATGATCAGTAAGTTTATCAGGAAAACTCATGGGGGAAAGGTGAACAGAAGTGTGTTCTAAGTAGAGAGGGCATTTATGAAATTCTGAAAGTAAGAGGGAAAATGAAATGTTCAAGGGCAGCTAGGTGATTGAATTGATAGTAAAGGAGAAACTACCTTGAGATGAGAGCGACAATGTGGGGAGGATTTAGATCCTACAGGATAACACTTCTCATTGTTCAGCCTCAGTACTATTGACATCTGAGGCCAGATAATTGGGAAGAGGTGCTCTGAGAATTATATGATATTTAGTAGCATCCCTCACTGCTACTCATTGGATGCGAGTAGCACCACCACCACCCAGTGTGACAGAGAAAAATATCTCCAAACCTTGCCAAATGTCATGTGAGAGCAAAATCACCTCGAGATGAGAATCATTGGTATAGGGCATTGCAATCCTTGTGAGCATATTTGGACTTTAGCCTAAGAGCTAGAGGGAAAACACTGTATAGCAATGTGGAGATGGGATAGCTCTCAAGATTAGTAAACAATGGAGGCAGAGAAGCAAATTAGGTGAGTATGTAATTCCTAAATGTTGTTCATACTATTTCCCAGTGCTACCATGTCAGTCTAAATGCAATAGGGTTCTTTAATGTTTCTACCACGTGCCGTAATTATTTACAGCCCTCTACCTTTGTTCTCATAGGCCCTTAAGAGTAAAATTTCAAGACAATTCAAATCTCCCAAATTCATTTAAGTTCCCATATTTTTGCCTTCTGACTTATTATCCTATACAATCCATTTCAGAATAACCTTTTCCCTTGCCATAAATAGCTTTACTTCTTGTACTTTCACTGTCTCTATAATAAAATATCACCCTTTCTTAATTTAGTATTTTGGGATACTTTTGGGGTTGATTCATGCTTGTAGTTAGTATCTTTGCCAATTAATCAGAAGTGCCTAGAAATCAGAAACAATCTCTTCTATATCTATATATTTTCCAGATCACTGACTAGAATTTCAGGCCAAGAGAAGGGGTCATTCTGATCAAATTAAGACTTATGTGTTCCCAAGTTGTATAATGTTTTTCCCCTTTAATTAAGCAATTCTTCTAGAAGAAATCTATTATAGAAGAGAATAGGAATGTATGTACAAAATTAATCACTGAAATAGCATCTGTAATAGCAAAATGTTGAAGAAAATATATAATGTGTAGAGGAAATAAAAAATAAAATAGCATATTGAAAAAAAATCCTGATCTTTTTTTTTGGTTGTTGTTTGTTCATTTGTTTGCTCTGTAGTGCTTGGGAGTTGAATGGAGGGCCTTGTGCATACTTTGCAAGTGTTCTACCACTCAGGCCCTCCCTCAGCTCCCTTTTTATATTTTATCTTGAGACAGGGTCTTGCTAAATTGAGCAGGCTCGCTCTGGCCTCCAACTTTCAGTCCTCATGCCTCTGCCTCCTGAGCCCCTAGGATTATATGCATATACCACCACATCCGGATAAAATATCATTTATTATTGTGATGCTCCCACATCTAGAAGAAGATTCAGAATTAAAATTATCTTATTTTCTTACATTATGGGAGAAGGGCCTGGTGATCCACTCCCAAGGCAATCCTGAAAAAATCAGCCATTGAAAACCCTATGAGGGTCACTATGAGTCGGATACCGACTCGATGGCACCTAACAACAATTTCCTTACATTAACTGAAGTAAAACATGAGTATGTTGTTGTTGTTGTTGTTGTTGTTGTTGTTGTTGTTGTTAGGTGCCATCGAGTTGGTATCTGACTCATAGCGACCCTCATAGGGTTTTCAATGGCTGACTGTTTCGGGATTGCCTTGGGAGTGGATTGCCAGGCCCTTCTCCCATAAACATTAGTATATTGACTGCCAGATTTCATTTTCTTAAACATTAATTGGGAACAAAATTACAAATTCTGCATATTCAGAGTCCTTTAGTTGAGGAGCTTCCCAAAGCCTTGTAAAGAATGTGTAAATAAAAGGAATGACTAGAGATCGTACTTTATATAACTGGTTTTTGTAAACATTTGGAGGAAATGTGTGTTATAGATTTTTTTTCATGAAAAACAACTTAAGTTTGACACGAAATAAATGTTTGGAAATTATTTGCATACATACATTATAAAACCTCATGTATAAAAGCTAGATTAACTTTTATATATATGCTTATATTACAGTCATGGCCTTTAAGTCTGACAATTTCAGTATTATCTCCAATTGCTGATAATTCTACAAATTCTTATAAATCATTGTCCAATTCTACTAGAAGAAACTTTAAAATGATAATCTTGTCTAACACTTTGTTTCTATCACATGAGGGGCTGAATAATCTAAGAACATTTCTAGAGGTACAAATAACAAAAGATTACATTTTTTGACGAGTTTACCATAAAAACATGGCGGGAGATTCACTATATTTCCAATATTTTCAATTGTCTACAATAGAAACACTGATAGATGAACACCTCTAAGAAACTGTAACATGTTACTCGTTGGCCTACCAAACACATTAAAGCCATTTTAGAATATCCAATTACACATGTATTCCACTTTTTAAATTTTCTACCAACAACCACTTTTCTTTTTTTATTAGTAAATTTTTAAGTTAGTGTTCAGCTAACTTAATGTGTTTCATTTTGACATTTCCATACATGCATATCACTGTACATTGCTCACGTTTACCTCCCTCATTACTACTGCCTCCTGATCCCCCTCTCTGGACCGATCCTCTTCCTCCCCAGCAAAGGTCTCCCTTCTGCTTGTTGTATGTCTTGCTTGTGTGTGTGTGTGTGTGTGTGTGTGTGTGTGTGTGTGTGCGTGCACGTGTATGTGTGTGTGTGTGTGCGTTTGTGTATAATCTCCAGACTTTACCTTTGAGAGCAAAACATATATTTCTCTTCTTCTCCTCCCATTACCCTTTCTTATTTCCCCTTTCCATTTATAAAGACACCAATGTTAAAATCGAATTTAAAAAGTAATCTTTCTTGTGAATTCAAAGCATGTCAAGGTACACTCTCTCTCCTTTTCTCCCACCTCTTATAAAAGGATATTATCAGACAACATAACTTTAAACAACCTAACAGTTTGCATTCAAACTTAAGAGAAGCATTATAGATTTTCCTTTTATGGTTAAGTGACAGAAACAAATCTGTCCACTTTCAGGACTGAAAGTGCTTACTTGTTTAGCAGAGAGATTTTTTTCTTTTACCAAAGGCATTGCCAGTTTTCATTTTGTCAGATGAGTCTGAGAGTCTCAAAAACACATCCACCCTGTGTTAAGTGAGATCTAATAGATTAAGATAGGGGTAGACCTTCTTGTATGTCATGTTGGAAACTTTTCACAGGCACCCGCAAGCCCCCGATATAAAAGTAACCAAGGGGTGCCAATGATGAAAGACTTTGTTGCCATGGTGTCATCTCCTAAATCATCAATTATTGTCCCTTATTATGAATGTGACAGCCACATACTGTCATAAAGGGATTTGCATTTTTCTCTAGTTTTTAGATTTTTTTCCAGACATCATTTGCTTTGTAAAAGTAATGTCATGACAACCATGTAACACTTAAGTTTGTTATTGAGTATTCAAGCGTTCATTTGGACTTTGTCAGTTTGGTATTTCAGCATCCCAACCTCTTTTGCATTATTGAGTAGTTTATTTGTACAGTTCATAAATATATTTCTAAACATAGATGTATAGTATAATAGGCTAAACCCAAAACAAGAAATGGAACACTTTTGGTTGCTATAACAACCTAAACTGAACAATTTCCTGTCACTGTTTTAAAAGAGGCACTCTCCTGTGGCCGTAAATACTAATTACAAATGCAAGCCGTTTGCTAACATGTTCAGCTTGCAGATTAAAGCAGTTCATGCCTAATTTATCATTTAACATGTCCTCCCACATTTGTAGTGTGGTACAGAATGAATAATAACTTCACTTGTTTACAACATTTTCAACTTGATTTCACTAATTATTTTTGCAGTTTATAGAATTTAGCTATGCTGCTACAAATTCAGTAAACACAATAGATTTTCAGTACACAAAGAGAGATTCCTAACTGTAATTTCTGGATTAAGGTTGATATGCTTACTTAAAACTCCCTGTAGCTAATCATTTCAAAGAAGGTGGTCATATTTTACCTAGAAAAGTTCCAAACTTTTCAGAAGCATACACGAACGAGAGCCATGTCCCACTATCTATTCATCGGAATTAAATAAAGAACTAATCTATTAGATTAAAACATGTAGTGGATAATATAGAGAAATTACACATTGATGCTCTAAATGGGCAATCCAGATTCAAAAGAAAGTAGCAGTGAAAAACAGTAAATCTATCAGGCATTCAGTCATAGTACATAAAATATAATATTAAGCCCTCCCTTCCCTACCCGCACACATATTTTATACAAGCCTTAAACTCTATACTTCATTTTTTGAGTGAGAAAGGAAGAAGGTAATAGAATTGGTAACTATATCAGAGTGTGAATAAGAGCAATGCCACAAAATTTTTGAACTATCATTGGAGAATTCCTAACTCTGACCAATCTTATGGAAGTATTAGGACACTATTACCCCATGTAGAATATTTTATTTTTAACTAAACTTTTCTGTTTTGTAGAATTCATGAATTACATGAAGGGAAAAGGTAAGCTAGTATGTATCATCACAATTTAAATATTAAGAAAAGAAGCATCCATAAGATGATCTTGTTCAATATCTAAATCCAAAACCTAGACTTTGATTTAAACATTGTTGTAGTTACTGAAGATGAATGGGCTCATCCTAGACTTCAAATGTTCAATTTCAGGGAAGCTGGCAACTTCTCAAATTCAAAGATAATATACATGCTCCCACTGATTTTCTGAAAAAAGACAAATTGGAACCTAACCCCCAGGAATACTTACTGAATACATCATTTTGTGAGGAATCAGAAAAAATGGAAGATGTAAGGTGATATTATTCTCCTCGCCAAAATATACTACTTAACAGGGTTTTCCATGCCACCCTCATCACAACTCCAACTTGTCTTCAGTTTTAAAAAAGGGATGCTTCCCCTGACTGCGGTTAATCGCTGCAAATTATACATCCAAAGAAAGTAAAAATCCTTTAGTGGGTCTCCTGTGGTTGTGCAAGAAGAAACGACAAAGCACTTCCAACTGCTTCTCAACCCAGCAGCTGTAGCCTCAACACTCTAGGGCTCTGAGAGCCTTCTGACAGCCTGTGTTCACAGGTGCGCCTCTTCTTCTAGCACCAGCTCAGTGACTCTGCAGCAGGAATTTTACATCTCCACAGTGTCGAGGTGAAAGCTCCAATGCCCTTATTTCAAAGGAAAATCTGGTCAGCTTGAAGCAATGAAAACTAATCAGAAGGTAGTCAGCCATTGGCTAGGAACACATGCTCAGCAAAATAAAGGCTGCAACCAAAACTTGGGGGGTCAAGTCTTGTTTTTTGCAAATATCACAGATTCGGGAAGTATTTCATTCTATTTGTACATAGGGTTGCTATGAGTCGGATCCGGCTTGATAGCTCCTAACAACAACAAGCCAACTGCACTGTGTATTTCTGTCTACATTTTGTCACATGGATGCCTAATTTAAAATATATATAAATTTTCATAAGCTACTTGCAATACCTGGAGAGAAAAAGAAAATAATATAATTAACAGTAATATAATTCAATTACTCCGTAAGTATTTATTGAACATTAAAGAGTAAATGTCAGAAAAAATATGCTAGATACTGGAGAAACAATGGTTAGCAAAATGAAAACGTGGTCTCCACTTTCAGAGTGCTTACAAACTTTGTAAGGCAATGCACTTTTCCAAAGAATTGTCACAAATTTTGTTTCTGCCCATTTTTTGTTCCTCATAACACTGTGAGAAATATTTTTAGGTTCATTTTATGGAGAAGAGATTTGCAGATGTTAAGTGACTTGTCAGAGAGCTAGTTGACAGTACAGTGAGTGATTAATACAAGAATTCTGATTACAAATTCAAGATTCTTGCCACTATAAATGGATTTTCAAAAGTATGTTTTACATAATATTGTTGTTGTTGTTGTTAGGTGCTGTCGAGTAGGTATCCGACTCATAGCAACCCTCATAGGGTTTTCAATGGCTGAGTGCTTCGGGATTGCCTTGGGAGTGGATTGCCAGGCCCTTCTCCCATTTTTGCGGTGCTGGGAATTGAACTCGGGGCCTCAGAGACTGCAGCGCAGCGCTCTACCCACTGAGCTAAATCCCAGCCCTTACATAATATTAGATTCCGGAAAAAAATTTCTGAATCAACTGAAACCTTCAATGATATATCTTCTTACAAATTTTTATGGCAAATTAACAAATTATAGACTCTGAGAAGACCTACAACAAACACATTTGTTTATCTTTATATAACTCCATATTTCCCAAATATATGTGACCCCAGAATTTCTTGGAGGAAAAATGAATCCATATTTACTCAAGAACTGATGATTAACTAGTTTAAACCAAGAAGGACATGTATGTCAGGCATGACAATGTGTGTGGCAGTAGAAGACTATGAGTCTGTTTGCTTTTTTCTTACTAGATGGTATGAAAACCATGGGCACAGATGTAAACAATGAGAGAATGAGGACTATGTGCATTATTAGAATAACAGAAATTTTAGGGAACTAACAAGAGAATGGACCTGAGATAATTTTTCTGACCCTCCTTCTTAGCCTCCTTCAGCTCTTGCCTGGGATTCAGAAAATGAAAAATTACCCAAACCACTCCTTGGAGAAGTTGCTGATTCAAGGTCTGGAACATTTTCTAGTGCAAGAAAATAAGGAAATACACAAAAATTATTCACAGTACGGGTGGCACATCAAACAAAGGTACACAGGAGTCAACTGAAAAAGCTCCCAATGGCCAAAGCTTGAGTAAACTTTTTAATACTGGGGGGGGGGGGAGCAGGGCCTCATACATACTCTGTGAGTGCTCTACCACTGACCTGCACACCTAGCCTCAATTATTTTTCATTTTTTATTTTGAGACAGTGTCTTGCTAAGTTACACAGGCTGCCTCTGGCCTCCAACTCATGATCTTTCTTCTTCTGCCCCCAGATTGATTTGCTGAGAGTACAGGTGTGCACCACCCTGCCCAGCAAACTGATTGTAATAGATAGAATTTTTTCTTTTCTTTTTCACTTTGGTGCTGGGGATTCAACCCAATTTCTTGCACACCCTAGGCAAATGCTCTATCACTAAGGTACATAAACAGCCCAGCCTCTTTGTTGTTTTTTTATCTTTAGATAGGGACTCACTAAGTCACACAGACTGCCTCTAGCCTCAAACCTGTGATCTTCCTGCCTCTACCTCCTGAGTTGCTGGGATTACAGCTGTGAGCAACCATGTCCAGAAAAGTTGGAACAATTTAAGCAATAAAATAAATATTGTCATGTTGGATTATAACTCAAAGCATAAAATAAATACAAGTCTATACTGACATAAACAAATAGCTAAATAAGCAAACAAAAGGAGAAGGGACAAATCTCCCATGCAGAAAGATTTCAAATAATTTTGCATATAGTTACTGCCTTCCTAAGAGTGAAGAGTCCTAAAACGTGAAGTACATAAAAAGAGGAAATAAAAAGTAACAAGTAACTATGCAGTGAAGAAACCTGTCCAACCCTACCTGAACCAAGGGAAAAAGGAAAATTTCAATGGTAGTTCAGTCATCATGATAGTATCTACCCTTGATATGTGATGAAAATGGCACTTTAAGCTGGGCGCGGTGGCATACACCTGTAATCCCAGTGACTCGGAAGGCGAAGGCAGAATGATCACAAATTGGAGACCACAGACAGTCTAAGTAATTTAGCAAGACTCTGTCTCAAAAAAAAAAAGGGTGGGCCAGAAATGCAGCTCCGACGTTACAGCACTTGCAAAGCAAAGAAGTTCAAGGCCCTGGGTTCAACTGCCATTACAGGAAAAAAAAAAAAAAAAAAAAAGAAAGGAAAAAAATGGCACTTTACCTCTGTGGTCTTCCTCCATAAAACATATAAACCCAATTTAATCTAAGAAAAACATTAGACAAACAAGAACGCAGCATCAGGATTGGGGAAAGACTCATTAACAACCTGCGTTATGCAGATGACACCACTCTGCTTGCTGAAAGTGAAGAGGATTTAAAACATTTACTGATGAAGATCAAAGATCATAGGCTTCAACATGGGTTGCGACTAAACACCAACAAAACAAAAATCCTTACGGACTGGGTCAGCACACAACTTCACAATCAATGGAGAAAAGATTGAGAGTGTCCATGATTTTGCTTTGCTTGGCTCTATAATCAACACCCGCGGAAGCAGCAGTCAAGAAATCAAAAGACGAATTGCTCTAGGAAAAGCTGTGGCAAAAGATCTCTTTAGAGTATTGAAAAGCAAAGATGTCACATTGAAGATGAAGGTGCGTCTGACTCAGGCCATGGTATTTTCAGTGGCATCATATGGTTGTGAAAGCTGGACATTGAACAAGAGAGACAGAAAAAGAATTGATGCTTTTGAATTGTGGTGCTAGAGACGTCTATTGAATATACCATGGACTGCCAAAAGAACCAATAAATCTGTCCTAGAAGTACAACCAGAGTGCTCCTTGGAAGCAAGAATGGCCAGACTGCATCTTACATATTTCGCACATGTAGTCAGGAGAGATCAATCCCTACAGAAGGACATCATGTTTGGGAGAGTGGCAGGTCAATGCAAAAGAGGAAAACCCTCCACCAGATGGATTGACACAGTGTCTGCACAATGGGCTTAAACATAAATAAGATCGTTTGCCTGGCACAGAATTGGCAAGTGTTTCTCTATCTGCTGTACATAGGGTCACTATGAGTCGGACTCAACTCGACAGCACCTAACAAGAACAACAACATCTTCTTTATACTTAGTATGTTAGATAAATCAGCATGTGATTTAATGAGTATTTGTTAAACTTACAGCATAAATAATATAATAACCTCATTTTGTAATTTAAGCTAATTTCTTTTTAAAGCAGCATAACAATACAGATTTTTTGACCAACTATTTTATTAAACTAATATGATGTTTGGCTAGAAATAGCCAGTTAAAGAGAAAATGTCCAAATGAAATGAAACAGTACAAATGAAAACCAAAGAATAATTTTATTTATACATTTAAGTAAAAATATTAGCTACTGGAAGACTATTTTATAATGATAAATCAATTTAAAATGCTTTTTAAACTCCCGATTGTAAAGCATGGGTGCTGCTATTAACATGACTCAATATTATATATAAATAGCCTTTACTCATTCTTTTTAAATTCTGGAACATGGTACATATGAGATGATCCAGCATTGTTTCATAAATTATGAACAATATATCTCTAATATACATTTATTGATTGAGCTATACTCTTTTACATCTCAGCTTTCTAATAATTTTAATCATTTTTTACATTTTACTGCTGATTCATTTTTTACTTTCCCTCTTTTTAACATAAAATTAGTTAAAAAAAACTCCAAATCATAATCTAAAGTAACAGCATATATTTGGATTTGTATTATGGTAGGAGGGGCAGAAAGCTTTGCGAAGTGAATTCTTTGCATTGAAAACTCAGTGTTATCAAAAACAGAAAGCAAGACGTGTCTTTAGGGTACTTCACATTTATCTGCAGGACTTTAGAGCATGTTGCCATGGAACATAATTCCTTCAAGGACTACAAACCAATGAATGGCCATTTTGGCATAATAGTCCCATTTCTTAACATTATTTTGTACCATTCATCAAGATGTATTACAAACCATACCAATTTAGGCACAATGCCTCGCTTTTCAAATGCATTCGTACTGGGTCTTAGAATCAACTCCATTTTAGCAACTAATTAGTTATACTGACAAACTTTTAAGAATAGGGCTATACAATTTTAGAAAATGTCACCACTCTCTTTGTAAATTAATGATATGTTCCATATTGCACAATAATAGGTGGTTATCAGCCTTTCCTCTTTATCCTGTCTTAGTCATTTAGTTAAAACTACCCAGCAGAGAAATTCATGGCCTGTTACCCTACTCACTGGTGTCTAGATTTATGGATATTTTAGCACTCCCTTCATTTTCACATCACTAGGCAACTCCTCAGAGTTTAAAAGAAATGACAGACTTCACCTGAACATTCAGACAAATATCCTACTTCAAAAGTCCATTTTCTTTCTGTAATTATACTTTGCTTTCATTTTTCAAGAATCACACAGCCTAAGACCTAACACATTGCACCTTCACGTTATTAAATGTAACATGCAGAACATTACATTATTATGCTACACATGGCTAAGAAATTTTAGTATTCACAGGATTATGGTAATTAAGTCTTCCTTCACTTTAGGTGATGTGACACTTGCTACACTATAATGTCACTCCACTTAAAGTCTGTGTAAACATTATCTTAGTCACTCTGCATTACATTTCCAACTGTGAGTAAAATTACAAGGTCAGAGTGGACAAGAATGTAGGTAATCCCAAGGAAACATCATGTAAATGACTTGCTCAAGGTTTGAACTGGGTTTAAAATAATAACAAAAGGAATGTTTTCTATAGTAATATTATAGTATTATTATCTAGATGTCATCTGTGGCAAAGCACATAGGCATTCTTAGAGCCAGTGTAAAGACAAAAGTGTCCATGATTTTGATGTTTTGTGGATGAAAGATAACAAATATTTGCCTCCTCTTCATTAAGACTAACAAATGTGTAATAAGGAGTGTTATATGAAATTGGCCTTGTAAATAAAGATCTATCAATACATCAAATACATATAATATTTTTTAAGAAATGCAGGTGATAAAGGCAATACAACAATGTTTATACTTCTGACTCTGCTGTTTTTTTAAATTAATACTACTACTTTACAAATGGTCTTATCAGTCACTTAGTGAACTATTGTCCAAGAAGTGTTATTTTGAAAATGCTCTGACCTATATCTTTGAAAACTGCTTAAAGGTTTTGAGATATCTTTTTCTTTTCAGTAATGTATCTATTGTTTATTGAAAAAGTATAAAAGCCAGATTAAATCCCCATATAGGACAGGTAGGATTTGGGCAAAAGTAATCTAGTTTATTTTGGGACAAATTTCTCTTCCTTGAACTAATGGAAGTAAGGCAGTAAACAAAATAATAGTTTCCATAATATACTTAAACTGCAAATCAGGGTGCTGATTAACAACAACAGCAATGAAAGTTCTTAAATATGATCCCTATAGACAGTTCATGAACAGGCCAAAGTGGGCAAAAACCCTCAAAAGCAATTTATGTGGGATTTCCTGGGCTTATTGTCACACTTGGCTATAAAGTGTATGTATGTGAATTATATTAATCTAAAGATCATTTGGACAAGTTGTGTGAACCACAATTTTCTTATAACATATGATGTTGAAACACTGTAGGAGGTCAATTCACATTCTAGAAAGGTCATAGTCAAAATGTCTTCCAAGAATACATACAGAGACCACTAAAAATATCTTCATCACAAGAAATTAAGTGATTTAGGTTTTCTTTGCCAGAATTTCCACCTTCTATATACACAATGTTACTCAAGGTCATTGTACGTAAACAGAGTTTTCAGTTTAAGTCATTGAAAGCTGGGCATGGTGGTTCAAACCTGTAATCCCAGCACGTGGGAAGCTGACATAGGAATATCTTAAGTTTGAAGCCAGCCTGGGCTACATAGAAAGATCAAGGCCATCCTGAACCTCATTGCAAGACCTTTTCTTTAAAAAAAATTGAAAATAATAGGTATCCTTTGCTACAAAGAGGATATACGTGTGTGTGTGTGTGTGTGTGTGTGTGTGTGTGTCTGTCTGTCTGTCTGTCTGTCTGTGTGTATGTGTGCATGTGCATGACATATGTGGAACTCTGGGAGTTCAAATATCCATTTCAACTGATTCTTTTTTCTAGTTCAATATCTCACACTATTGCACAGGTTTCTAAAGGAATATTTTTCTAACACATATAGAACATGAGAACCCCTGAAAGCTCTGTGTTAATTTTCATAGTAAAGAGCCCCATCAAGCTGGGCGTGGTGGTGCACGCCTGTAATCCCAGCGGCTCGGGAGGCGGAGGCGGGAGGATCACAAGTTTGAGACCAGAGGCAGTCTGCGTAACTTAGTGAGACCCTGTCTCAAAAAGTAAAAAAAAAAAAAAAAAAATGGGCTGAGGTGCAGCTCAGTGGTCCAGCACTTGCAGAGCAAGCAGGCACGAGGCCCTGGGTTCAA
>VMDO01025878.1:0-27553 GCA_007922755.1 Pedetes capensis | reverse complement strand
GGGGCTCCTCATTCTTGGGTCCAGAGACAGTACTCGGGAAGCCCCTCCTACCTCAACACAGCAGCCCCTCCCTTTTCAGTTTGACATGTTCATAACCTAATGTTCTACAGCAAACAGAAACCTGCACCACCTGGCTCTGGGATATGGTGCCGACTGGCCTCTCTGCTCCACTTTTCCAGGCATGATTTGCCTCCTTTATACCCAAACATCCAGCACTTTCCACATTTTCATGGTTTACCCACCCTGCAGGACCTCCAAGACTGGGAGAATCAGATACTCACACAATGCCGGTGCCACATTTGTCACACATGGGCAAATTTTGAGCATTCCCAATCGATGCAGCCACTTTGGTTGACTGGAGCTTTAACACTTCTAAACCCTGAGGGCTTGTTGGGATCCCCTGAAACAAGGAAAATACTCACGTTGGCCAGGAAGTGCAGAATTGCATAAGTATTATCATTCAGCTCTTTCAGAGCCATAGATGGATGGATAGACAGGGAGACATATATGTTCAACAAAGTCATGGGAGTTGGAGTCAAACAAATATGGCTCTGCTGTGGATACTAGCCTATAGCTGTACCACTGTGATATCCCGATCCCTTCAGATCTCAGAAGCTAAGTAGGGTCTGGCTGGTTAGTACTTGGGTGGGAGACCACATGGGAACACCAGGTGCTGTGGGCTTTGGGGAAGGACCTGGCAGCCCACTCCCCAAAAACAATTGCTGTTGTTGTTAGGTGCCGTCAAGTCGAGACTGATTCATAGCAACCCTCCTAGGGTTTTCACTGGCTGATTGTTTCAGGATTGCTTCAGGAGTGAATTGCCACACCCTTCTCCTGTTTTTGTGGTGCTGGGGATCAAACCTGGATCTTCAGAGAGTGTGGAGCAGTACTCTTCCAACTGAGCTAAACCCCAAACCCCCCAAACAATAAGCCATTGAAAACCCTATGAATACCAGAGAAGTACTAACAATAGTGTTTTGCCTGTTATACATAGGGTTGATATGAGTAGGACACTGACTCAATGGCACCTAAAAACAACAATGTGATACCAGGCAAGTGCTGAGGTCACTGCACATTTTGCCCATGGCTATCCCTCCTCACCCTTTCCATGCTTCCCTCTGGTCTATGGTCCTTTACTGGACAGGGGTTAAGTCCGCGATGAAACAGTTTGAGTTGTCACAACCAGAGGGAGGTGTTACTATCATCTAGTGGGTGGGAGGACAGAGATGCTGCTAAACATCCCAGCACGCACAGGGCAGCCCCACACCGAAGACAAACATGGCCCAGAATGGCAACAGTGGCACATTGAGAGTCCCCGCTTTCTGTGGAGTAGCCTCCCCCATTCCCAGACCTGGGCCAATGAGATGTGAACCCTATTCAGGCAAATGAACTAAATTCACTTGTGTGGCTCAACCCTGTCCCCACAGAGCTTCCACCCTCTACCATGAGGACAGCAAGCCCAGAGAGTGCTTCTGCCTTCACTGGACCCTGGAATAAGACAACCCAGTGTGCCAGGTCCAGCCCTGCTGAGCCCAGCTGAGACACAGCTAGTCAGCAGCCCTCAGTGCATGTGAGTTACCTGCTGCTGAACAATACAGAGAGACAGCTATTTTGGGGTGCGTCACTGGCTTGTGGGGAACAAGAAGATAGCATATTTGAAAGCAGCCTGGACTTCCAATAGCCCTATCATAGGTCCTTAGAGCACAGTCTCTCAGGTTTCCCCATTAGGGCGGAGCCTGCCTACAAAGAGGAACAGATATCTATCTGGTAACACGTGAAATGGAGTGGCGACTAGGAGGCCCCTGGGTTCCACTGCTATGAGTGCTGCATATGAGCTCAGGGTGGCTCAGTTTTGCCCCACCAGCAGGCGCACCAGGGGAGACCACCTTGACGCTTCCAAATCCCCAAGATGAAGGCACCTTCTTCCCTTCCCCAAACCTTCCTCTCTTCCTTTAGGAGAGGACCTTAGCCCCTATATTTCTCATTATGGACTTTTTTGTATGAATTTTGATTTTTTTTCTAAATGGTACATTAAAATACTTCTGTCTGGATTATTGAGGTTTTGCTTTTGTTTTGAGATGAGGTCACACTATGTAACCCAGGCTAGCCTCAAACTCATGATCCTATTGCCTCAGCTTCCCAAAGTGCTGGGATTATAGGCATGTATCATAATGTCCAGCATGATTATTGAGGTTTTGAACACTTAAGTTTTGCCTCACTCACCTCACCCCAAACTCAACTCTGCCTAGGAGAATTTCAGAAGAGCCTGGGTGGGCAGCTGCTCCAAGCATGCTGTGACAAGCATCCCAAACAGTCTTCCTCTTCTTCTGGCTAAGGGTGCTTGGCTGCCTACTCCCACGATAAGGAGGGAATGGCAGCATCTCTGCACATGTGAACAGAATCAATAGGCAAACCAACCAGCTCAATCAGCAAGGTCAGGGTCTCCTACATGATAGGCTCTTTTTCACATTAACCCAATCAGCAGAAAAATCACCAGGAAATAAGGGGGCAGTGCAAAAGGGTAGAAGGAGAGAAGAAAAAGAAAGACACAAAATCCCCATTTGGTAGCAGAATCCACACCTCTTTCTGGAAGGAAGAGACTTGAGCAAGATCAAACTGGGCACAGCTCATGTAGTGGAAGCTGTGTGCCCAGGATGCAACCCTCACTTCAGCTTGTTCAGGCCCTGCAGCACCATCTGCTGGCTCAAAGGTGTTTTCTCTCACTTAGCCAGCCAACATGGGAAATTCAAATTGCACTCCAGGCAACTACACATATTTCCCAATTTCTTCCAGTGAACCTGAATCCACAGTATTTCTGGAAAGAAGGTGGAAATTATTTAAATAAAGCATAGCTGTTTTTGTACCCCCTTCACTGCTCAGTTATCTTCCATGGCTCCCCCTTGCCTACAAAATGAAGCTCATGATCCTTAACCTAACACCAGTGGTTCTCTATATTCAGAACACAGACCATCTGAGGATCCTCCTAGAACTCAAAGCACTGACCAAAATGAGCCTGGATATTTGCTAAGCAAGCCTCCAGCTTTCTCACCTAGGAGCCAGAGGCTCACTGGATGTATGTTCTCGTCCATGATTGCTCTCTCCTTCCAGATCTCCACTCATTGAACATCTCCTTCTATGGACAGTTAAACAAGTAAACAAAACATGGTGCATATGTCCAATGGCATATTATTCCACCTTAAAGAAAGGAGAATTCTGACATTTGCTACAACATGGAAGAACATGGAGACATTATGCTAAATGCAATAAGCCATTTACATAAAAGCAACTACAGTTTCACTCATGTGAGGTATTTGGAACAGTCAGATTCATAGAGATAGAAAATAGGATAATGGTGGCTAGGGGCTGTTATGGAGCAGAAAATGGGGGCTATAGGGAGAAATGGGGAGGAAACTGGCAAAAACCACAAAACTGGGAAAAAAGCTTTTGAAGATCTGGTTTGTAAATTAGAAATATAGGGAAATTGAAAGTAATTTGTTTGGACATTTGTACAAAACCCTTCACAAATCCCCCAAACATGATTGGACAATTGGAAAACAAAGGACTCGATGCTGATTGGTTCGAGCCATCTATAAAAGGAGTGGCTCTGCCGGAGCTCGCTCTCTCTGAACTTGACCATCAAAGTGACAAGAACTTTCTCCAGCATTAGACCATGGAAAACTAGGAGGCGCTCTCAAGGAGAAAGATCTATAGTCAAGGTGAGGATAGTCTCTGGGCCCAGAACCTAGGAACAGAAGCTCAGGACAGTCTCTGGTCCCAGTGCCACAGGCAGAAGAGTTGCTGCTACACTTGAGGCAGCATAAGAGCCGTAGTACTTGTAAGCTGTATATTTTGGGTTCCTCTCTGCCTTTGTAAGGGTTGATAGGCAATAAAGAGCTGTACGATCCCCTAAGGTAAAGTGTCCTGAGGCTTTTCCTTTCTGCCTTCTTGTGGCATTGCCAAGGGCCACAGGAGTCTGTGCTCCTCACCCAAGGGTCCTGAGTGAGTTGTGTTTAGTTATCTGTATACATAGCTGCAGCTCCCATCTGATCTTCCAGGCCAGACTGGCAAGGAGCACACACCACAGGGGACTTACTGTTTAATGGGCTCAGAGTTTTAGTTCTGGAAGTTGAAGAGTCCTGAGGATGGATAGTGGCATCACTGAACCATACACTTAACAAGGGTGAAGATGGCTTTATGTCACGTGTATTTCACCACAATTTAAAAACCATAAAGGTTCCTTTTGCCTGCAAATTTTGGAATTTATTCAGAGCAAAGTGAAGTGCGAGAAACCTAAGACCTATTTCCTCCTAGTGCAGATGATGAATTTGAGCCAAAATGACAACCTGAGTCTTCCGAGGTTTGTCACCACCAACCCTGCTGCAGCCAAGCGTCCATCAGGCACCTTGCTGACTATGTATCTGGCACCTGACAGTCACACATCCTCTTAACCCTTTCAGCAATGCTGATAGTGAGCAGCTTTGCTGGATGCCTGTGGACATGAGGGCTTAGAGAGACTAGAAACTTGCTGGAGGTCTCAGGGCAGGTCAGAAGTGGACCCTGGATCCCAGTGCCACCTACAGGCAGCTCTCTGAACCAAATGACAGTAACACTCAAAGAGTGCTTTTTAACCATTAGAAGCCACTGTCCTAGGTTTTGATCATTTCACCACTCACAGGCATTTGGGCTCCCTCTGTAGAGAGCTTTCTGCATTTGCTAGATGTTCAGAATTTATCCTGTTGTATTCAGTGAAAATTTAATGCACGTTAAGAGACATGGGAGAAACTGCTAGATCTGTTATCTTCCTTTTCCTTCTTAGCAAAATCTTGATTTTCTTTGAGCCAAGAAGGAGTCCAGCGTACATGATAAAAAATTCCCAGATTCTTATGCAAGTAGGTATGACCATGTGACTTAATTCCAGTCAATAAAATGCAAACGAAAGAGCAGTGTGGGACTTCTGGGAAGGAGAAAGCTGCTTCATCTGCAAGGGGGATTCCCCAGTTAGCCCGACACCATCATTTCCTTCCTGGTGTCTGGAAGTAAGCATGATGGATGAAGCTCCAGAGGCTGACTAGGACTACAAGGTAACCTTCACCATGGGTTTGGCTGATGGAGCAGAGGACAGAAGGAGTCCAGATACTAATGAACACAGATTCATAACTCCATATAAGTCCTTATCTGTAAGCCCAGATGAGTTTTGTAGCATGTCTATGTCCTAGTTTGGGCTGAACTATTCTCTTTTCCCCTCTAAATTGATGAGTATCACACCCACTTACTCAGAAGAAAATAAGCTGTAAATTCTCATGCAGTTTGACAAAGCTGTCATCCTCAAGGGTTGGGTCCCAAGTTGTCTGTCAATCAGGCCTACTACTGGAACTCAATACAAAGCCTGACTCATTTCTTCCCTACTGCATTGGTACTCCAAGCACAGGGGGAAATTACTGATAGAACAATACTGTTTAGCATAAAAGCAGCACTTTTTTTCTAATTTCCTATGGGCATAAACTGCCACTCTTTCTAAACCAGTGGTTTCCAAACTTTGTGGCATCAGGGATCAGTTGCCTGGAAAATGATTTTTCCAAAGATCAAGGATAGAGGTGGTCTGGGGATGATTCAACTGTATTACATTTATCAGGTGAATACAGATGATTTCACTCACTCACCTGACACTCACACTGGTACCAGTCAATGGCCTGGAATTTAAGGAGCCCAGCTCTAATGGACCCACACCACTGGGGAGGAGGCCAAGGTGTTGGGTGTGTTTGACAGGGAAGTTTCAGCTCAGGAGGGCCTGCCAGGTGTCCACCTCAGGAGCACTGACAGATGAGCACAGTGGGAAGCCAAAGAGAGAGCAGTAGAAGGCAGAGCACCACAAGATTCCTGAGCCTCAGGAAAAGGAACAGAGAAGAGGGATGGCTGGGCATCATCAGGACTTGGAAAGGGTGCTAAGCATAACTCTGCCAACTAGGCTCATTCCAAGGACTAAGGATGTGCAGATGGATAACAGCCTTGGAGGAAAGGGAGAAAAAGGGTTGCCAAGTTGTAGATCACCTTTATGAGAAAAGTCATCCTTTCTCTAACACAAACACTTGTCACAAGTTTCTCACAATATACCTTCGTTATTTAATGAAGGCACCATCACTGCAGACTCTTTGAACATCACCTTGATGAGTACACAGTACATGATGTCTTCAAGGAGAAGAACTGTCTCCTGAGATCTCCAGAACTACAGGAGGTGACCCTGGGTACTTCAGATGAGCTAAGGCTGACCTGTGAAGCTCCTGAGGAAGTTTCAAATGTCAGAACAATTATGAAGCACCTAGCCAGTCACAGGAGAAGGACCCGGCAACCCACTCCCAAAAATCAATCCGTCATTGAAAACGTTATGAATAGCAGAGAAGCACTGACAATAGTGTTTCACCTTTGTATGTAGGGTCAATATGAGTCAGATACTGACTCAACAGCACCTAACAACAACAACAACAACAATGCCAGTCACACAGTCCAATGTCTTTGCATAGTCAACAAAACAGAGATACTTTTCTGGTATTCTCTGCTTTTGGCTAATATCCATATGACATCAGCAATAATGTCTCTGGTTCCCTACCCTCTTCTGAATCTGGCTTGATTTTCCAGTATTTCCCTGTCTATATACTGCTGTGGGTGCTTATGAAAGATCTTTAGTAAAGTTTTGCTTGCAAGTGATAGTAATGATATCACTCAGCAGTTTCCATGTTCAGTTGGATCCCAATTCTTGGAAATAGGCACAAATATGGATCTCTTACATGTAAAATACAGACATTTTCTTTTCTGCCATCATGTGACTCCAATACAGACTAGGAGATCAAAAGTCCTGGTCAAAATATTGAGGGATTAACTAACTTTAGTACTATCCCACAACTAGTTCTTTTTTGTAAAAAGACAGGCAAATGGTCAAAAATGCCCTAGGTATAGGCTTTCTTGCCCTGAGACAACCCCAACTATGTAAACTATACAAGGTTGACCCAGGGATAATAGCTCTAGTCAATAAGGCAAAATTCCCTCAACTCGGAGATGGTCCTTCTTATATGCCTTCCTCTGATGAATCAGGGGTGAAAAAACTCTTCAGTCATCTAACATCCTGCTGGACCAATAAATCCAGCATCCCCATGTTCCGGTTCTTTAAAGGAAACATCAAGCTAAATATCCCAGGTTTCTGTCTTTTGTTCTTTTTTCTTTTAAATATGAGTAAACACAAGGAACATGTATATATTGTCTACATGTATTCTTATGTTCTATATTTACTTGGTACCTAATTGGCTTATAGATGACTAAGTAATCAACTTTTAAGTTTTACTTTTGGGATTTTCAGCAACATAAGTAAAATAGATGTCCAAAAGGCCCAGGGAAAACAATTATAGACAGAAGGACAAGCCCAACTGACAGACTTTAGTCCTAGAAAATATTACATTTCCCTAGGCAAATTAAAACCTACCCCCTCAGAGAAACTCCAGGAAAAGAAAAAACTTTTCAGGAGCCAATACCAGCCAGTCCCATGGAAAACAAAAGAACTAGAAAAGGACTGCCCTCATTGGAGTAACAGGATCTTGGGGCTTCACCACTTCTGCAAAGAGGACCTCCCTGTAAGCCATAATGTACCACCCTCTGGAGGGAGAATGGGACTTCAGTTCCAATAATGGCTGCCTTTGGGGACTAAAGCTGTCCAAGGGTTCCTGGTAGGCTCACCTCAAGCAACCTGATGACCATCAAGGTCCCTCTAGGTGGCACTTGATGTGGCAGATACAAATGTTAATTTCCTTTCAGATTCTGAGGATTTCACTTTCTGCCTTGATCAATTACCCAGGACTACTTTCTAAGTGCATTTGTGTAAAGGCCAGCACAGATGGAAATGCCAAAAACTAAAAGATCTTCTTTTAGAAGCTGTCTCACCACCCACACAGGCAACAATGGTGCATTGTAAAAGACCAAAAAGAATAGTTCCCTTATTGCACAGGGAAATAGACTAGCATACCTAAATGCCAACCCTTCAACCATAGCCCTGTGGCATCAGATCCTGTCAGATCTCAGAAGCTAAGCAGGGTCAGGCCTGGTTAGTACTTGGATAGGAGACTGCGTAGGAACACCAGGTGCTGTATGCTTGGGAGATAGACCCAGAAACCCACTCCCAAAAATCAATCTGCCATTGAAAACCATATGAACAGCAGAGAAGCACTGACAATAGTGTCTCACCTGTTGTATGCAGGGTCACTATGAGTTGGATATCGACTCGATGGCACCTAACAACAACAACTTAAATGCCAGACAGAAACCTTTAGTAAATCTTGGTAGTAAAGTTCTTCAGCCTTCTGATAACAAAGTGTGTGGATCACACACACAGTCAGCAAACTATATATTACCACAGACTTAAAAACAAGAGTTCCCATTGGATTTGCTTCTTCCCATATGCAAGAGCCCCTGCTAGGTTCTCTTGAGCACACTTATTGCAGTAAAACTAGAAGTACATTCTTAATTTTAAAAAACTGTTTCTTCTGAGTTTCCACAGCCTCAACAACATCCTGAGGACAAAGTTATTTAAGCTTGTATATTTTAGCCAGACTTCTTGAGTTCTCCTCAAACAAGAGAAAAAGATATCTGAAGTTCTTATATGCAAAGATAAGTCTCATTTCAAATCTACCTGTTCTTATAACTTTGCTTTATGTTTCAAATTGTTTCTTGATTTTTCTTTGTTGTTGTTGTTGTTAGGTGCCCTCAAGTCATTTCCAACTCATAGCAACCCTTATAGGGTTTTCAATTGCTGATTGTTTTGGAATTGCCTCAGGAGTAGATTGCCATGTTCTTCTCCCATTTTTGCAGTGCTGGGAATTGAACTTAAGACCTCTAAGACTGCAGAGTGGCGCTGTACCAACTGAGCTAAATCCCAGCCCTTGGTTTTTCGTTAGGCACTGCTAATGTGATAATATGTACTCAATGACTACAACCTGATTTTTTTTTGAGCCCTGCTTGAAATTATTCTTTGCCACCTTCTCAATATATAACCATCAATGTGCTTTTGATGGCCTAAGAGATCTTTTCCTAAACTCAAGAAATTAAGATAATGGGCACAGCTATCTTACAAAATCATTTTGCATTAAATATCTTCACAGCTGTTCAAGGGGAGCACATGTGCCATTACGAAAGTTAAATGCTATGTATGTTTATCTCTAACAATGCTGCTAATGCCTATTTTGTTCTGCATGACCTATAAAACCAAGTTCAGTCTGTGTCAGACAATACCGCTTCTCTAGGAGAAATGCTCTGGGGGTGGCTTTCTGGATTTTCCTTGTGGAAATGGACTATGGTAATCTTGGCCATCACAGCTCCTATATTTGGGCCTTGTCTTCTTAACCTAATAATGAAATTTGTTTCTACCAGAATCTAAAATATCCACTTTCAGATGATGATGCTTCAGGGATTCCAGACAATGCCCCCAGAGAAACATCAGCTGCCAAAACATCTGGATCAATCACTTCCATTTGTGCTGTTGCTGCAATTGGTCTGTCCACCTTAGTTATCAAGGAATCATGGACCTACAGGTAGGGTCTACA
Organism: Pedetes capensis; assembly: GCA_007922755.1. NCBI lineage: Eukaryota > Metazoa > Chordata > Mammalia > Rodentia > Pedetidae > Pedetes > Pedetes capensis. The sequence goes on along the minus strand of VMDO01025878.1, from coordinate 17,972 downwards.
CCCTATCTCAGCCTGAAGTAACAAGAATGATGCATTGCCTACTCTAGTAAATGATTTTAGGATCCATATTCCATGAGAGGGGAATGATAAAGTGTACTAGGCAGGGAGAAAGAGAATAAAGAGGTATCTTCAGCTATCTACTTCACAGCCATCTACATCACAGCCATTTTCTTCAGAGTCACTTGAGACATAAATGTCAATGCAAGCTACCTCTGAGACAACGGCCTTGATCTGGTGGTCAGTGCTTCTCTGATAGACATTATTCTTTCAAATAGGAAGGAAAATGAAGAGAAAAATAAACCTTCTACACTCATCCAGGGAGGATTATAAAGATGGTGTGAGATGCTCACTAACACCATCAGTTGAAAACGATGTTGTTCAGTGGATTCTACTCCCCTATCAAGATTGGTGGGCTAGGATTTAGCTCAGTTGGTACAGTGATGCTCTACAGTTCCTGAGGTCCCAAGTTCGATTCCAGGTACCATAAAAATGGCAGAAGTACATGGCAATCCACTCTCAAGGCATCCTGAAACAATCAGCCATTGAAAACCCTATGAGGGTCGCTGTGAGTCAGACACAACTTGACAGCACCTAACAACAACAACAACATCAAGATTGGTAGCTGTCTGGATTCCTAATCTTTTGAAATGCCTACCTAAAAGCCCAATCTTTTAATGGCACTAGGAATCCTATAACCTATTTTGGGCATAGACCTCAGGTATGAAATGCTTCTTTCCTTCCTTCCCCCAAAGGCTCCAACTTCACTATAAAAATTACATTTGACCTTAGCTGTATACAGTCATAGCAGGGCCAGTAGATCTCAATTGCCCAGCTTCACTTTTCAAAGGTGTACTGTCTTTAAGAAGCTATGTCTATATTCTCTCCTATAACTTCTGTGTCAGGTATAAATTCTCTTACATATGAAATCAAATGAACCAAATTCTTTTCTGTTGCTGCCAGAGAAGTTTTGCTGATTTGATGCTGCTGATAAGGTATTGCTGTTGCTGGACACATGGACCCATGCTCACCTGCTCCCCAGTAACAATTAAGCTTTAAATTTTTTCCTTTTCCTTCAAAAATAGCAGAGAGATGGGGTTAAAAGGATGTAAATCAGGCCAGTGGATGTGAACTAAGTGTGTTAATTTACATTATTTAGCTAGCAAGGTTGCAGTGGACAACTCAGGATTAAGGTAGAAGTGATGTGTTGACTTTAGGCATGCCAGATATTTGTGTTTTTATGCATGCCAAATGTAGGGCAATTGGTAATATGCTGCTCAAAATGTCTAAAGTAACTTTACTTGTCCATAAAATGTTTTATGTGTAAATTTAATGGTATTTTAAAATTATTTCCCATTCCTCAAACTCATCCTGTGATCTTACCTTTAACGTTGGCTGTGCTCTTTGCAATGTAATCTGCTCCATTATTTGCCATAATCATTTTGATTGTAAACATGAGAATTTTTTCTTGCCCTGGTGGAAATTTTCAATAAAAGCATCAGTATTCTGAATTCCTCATGTGTACAATTGAGGCCAAGATCATTTTTTAACAGAAAACATTTATAATCATTTTTCTGATGCATCCAAAATTTTAAATGGGCCAAGGGATGAAGTCAATGTTTAGTAACTACAGTTGTACTCTCTTCTCACTGATTATCTTCTGGGGAGTCATAACATTATAAGTAAAATTTTTCCTTATATATAAAATTATATTATGAACAACATAAAACTACATGAAGAAGTGTTGGACATAAACAATCTTTGGAACTTTGTTGACTATTTCCTGATTTTAAAAATGGAGCGGATAAAATGGTAATGGACTCAACTCAATGGCACTTAAAAACAGGTCTGGGGTTTAGTTCAGTTGGTAGAGTGCTGCTCTACACTTTATGAGGACCTGGGTTCATTCCTCAGCACCACAAAAATGGGAGAAGGATATGGCAGTCCACTCCCAAAAGCAATCCTGAAACAATGAGCCATTGAAAACCATATGAGTGTTGCTATGAGTTGGACACAACTAAACAGCACCTAACAACAACAACAACAAGCTGCTCAGCTCAATGATTGTATTGCTTCAACATTTTTTTGTTCATTAAAAATTCTATATTTACTAAACTTTTCTTTCCCCATGTTGAAGGGTTGAAGCCAGGGGTTTGCACATGTTAGGCAAGTGCTCCACCACTGAGCATCACCCTTGGCCCCTCTTTTGTTTATATTTCATTTTGAGACAGCATCTCTCTAAGTTATGCAAGTTACCTCTGGCCTCAAACTTGCAATCCTCCTGCTTTTGCCTCCTGAGTTCTGGGATTATAGGCATGTACCACAGCACAGCTACTAAAAATGTTTAAATGGTCAAGAAAATAATGTTTAAAAAGCATTTTAGGTGTCTAGTATGTGTGTGAATCTGCATAAAGGTCTGTCTTTGTTCATAAGCTGAGGAGTTAAGCAGGCAATACTCTTCATTAGGCCCATTAGAACAATGCCTAGTTGATGTCCAAAGATTGGCTTTCCAATGTTCTGGGAGGTCCTGTCCAAGGTCATGGCTGAAAGTGGGAGCCATTTTTAATCCTCCTTTCCTCCATGGCCTGGTAAATACAACTTTCTGACATGATAATAACTTAGCTCTCTGCTTTAGGATCTGACTCTTCTTGGCTGTTGTTACTGTTATCCCTTGCAAGAGTACTATTGCTTTATATTAAACCTCACCTACACTCTGCTCTGTACTGTCTGTGTCCATCTGAATTCTTTCAATGGAAAACACAAGAACAATAGGTCTATTGCTGGACCTCTAGACCGAATGCCCACTAACAAAAGATAAAAAAAAAAAGCCTAATTCCACTGGGTTTATTCACATTTTCTGATTGTGTACTATGATTCAATATTTCATAATCCAGCAAAGTCAGCAACTTCCAAAATAAGCATAAATTTTATTAACAATTATATAATCTATTGATTAAGATAGAGATCAGCAAAATTTGGTTTTATAACCTTTAGAACTTGAGCAATCCTAAGTCTTGGTGAGTCCTCCATCCACAACAAAATAGGCATTACTTTGCTAACTAACTAGCAATGCTCTGCACCCTAAAAGCATCATATGAACTTATTTTTAATAGAATAAGTTCAGCTTCTCTCTCTAGGAGAATCATTTTATTCCTAAGAGCAATCATTTTATTCCTTGAGAGGGTTCTGCTCCTCATCTGTTCTGTTGAGTTGAGGCTTCTGCCTGGATTTTTCCTTTTATACAATGAAAGAATCATAAATAAGTCAAAGTTAGATGGTGCTACCAGAATCAATAGGTTCTGCTACTCTCTGCTACTATCCCCAAAACAGGAGACAAAAAATGGTGGAGGAGACAGATTTTAATTCAAGTTCAGGCCTGAGGAAAATGGGGTAGACTTTGAGTCTCAAAGATCCCCCATTTTCAAAAAGGGAAATATCTCAAGTGGTTTTTGGAGGATGGTTGGTGGAAATCCTTGCTCATTCCTGAGCCTGGTAGAGTTCTTTGTTTCTAGATTTATTCTTTGACAGGTGTAGGGAAAAGATACTTTCTATCTTTTCCTTTCAAAATCAGTTTCAAGTCTGTCCTCTTGTGGTGTGTCTTAAAGACATTAATTTTCTAAGGGAAAAGATGAGAGTCTGACAGTCAAAGGGAGGAGTAATGTCACAAGTGTCACAAGAGTCTATAATTTACAATAAAAGGATACCTTGTTATATATTCTAGGAAGGGAAGAAAGCAGAGGTAGCAGAATGCAGTTTATATTGCATATCAAAGCTGATCACAGGGCAAGATAGGCAATTTTTTTTCCTGGCAAAGCGTAATTTTGATGGTTTCTTTCTCATATGCTCACATTTTGCTTGCCCTTTTGTATTAAGACTTCTGGGATAAACTAGTCTAACCTTTGCTCATTCTTAAGGAATGAACAACTGGTGATGCAGTGAGATAAAGGGTCACTAATGCACAAAACCTTGTGTCAGAATCCTGGTGATGCAAAACCAAAGCACATTCCTGCCCTTCACCCTTTACTTGTTTTGCACATATCATTATGAAGACCAAAAGAACATCTTGTGACTCCATTTTCATTTATTTCTTATGTGCATTATGAACAAAAGACAGAAAGTGTCAAAACTAACCTAGCCTTTTATTTAGAGCATGCAAGGGATAGATTGTTACAATTCAATCACCTTGAGATTTAACACTAATAATATGTCAATAATTCAGCATTAGGTTAGAACTCGAAACATGGTAGTCAATAAAAGTGTTATAGAGCCCAGAGAAAAACAAATATATTTATACTGTGACCCAGGAAACTCTCCAGAAAGGAGGATGGGTGTTCCCTGGATCTTGAGGGAATGGGGCGATGTGAGAGGGAAGGTGAGAGAGGCTTCCCTGATGAGTGAAGGCGGTGGACAACCTTGCAGAGGAGAGGATGGCAGAGAACCACACAGCCCCAGCAAGACAGCCTGCTCTTCTTCAGGCAGGAGTGAAGCAAAGTTTGTATGGGGGCAGCACAGTAGCAAATCCACTGACAATTCGGGTGGTATCAAGATCTTTTGTATCAACCACTGACTTCAGGTTAAAGTGTTGTAAAATGGTGGTAAGGAATAAAAACAATTCCATGCGAGCCAGGCCCTCTCCCACACATATCCGTTTGCCTGCAAATAAAAAGCAAAAATTATAGTTAATTCCTTGTGTTTAACTGTAGCTGTGACAAATACCATGTCTGCAGATGTCACAAACAGAATACATAGTAACTGATTGATGAATGTAATAATCGAATGATGGATAGGTGAATGGGTGGGTGGATAGTTGGATGGATGGATGGATGGATGGATGGATGAACAAATGGAAAAAAAACAGACAGACTTGTCATCTACATCTTACTTTAACAAATATTTGAGTAAGAAACTCCAGATGGCCAAATAGAGACACCCAACATTATTTTTTTTCCTCTATGGCGTGGAACCAAAGCATTAGGTGTGTAACTAACTGCTCATGGAGGTGAGTCCTTGTGAGTAACACTCAAAATTGATGGCACAAAAAATAAAACCTCCTGGATTCCAAAGACCAGTGAGAATATCAAAGCAAGAAAAGCAGAATACTCTCCTCTTGGTACTCGATGCCTCAATTGAGGGAAGGGACTCTCCTCTTAGGGGTACTGGTGAAAGAGAAGGAGTCACAATGTGGCACAGAAGGATACACCCAACAGACAAACAGCCTAACTAAATGGTGACCCAGAATCTGCATAATAAGCTAGCTTTAGAAAATAAACTCCCTGCATCTATCAATAAGCCCTTAGATGACTATAGCCAGGAATCATCGTGGGATCCTAAACTGCTCTGGAGAATTAGAAAACCTGGCATAATCACAATGCAGAGTCTCCGTGGACATGCTGAGGCATGATTGGGTAGGTGGTGGCCACCTGAGACAGTCATGGTGAACACGATGAGAGGTTTATGCCGTGGGGAGTGGGCCATGACAAGGAGAGTATAGGGGGCTGCATTTCAGAGATCTTGCCATCTGTGACATGAAATGACACCAGTCCCATGTTGTTTTCTTGGAGTCTAGTGGGAAGTCACAAAGATCAAGGCCAGCAAATCGCTGGGCTCCCATGACCCCACCGTGCCATCCTCCAGCACAGAACTCCATAGTTCAATTGCTTCCACCACCCTTGGCACTGTTCCATGGATCTGCCTCCACGTGGACATTGGCCACGGCCCTGGACACAGACCATGGGCAAATGTATGGCTCCCTTCTGTGGCCCACAATCCATTAAAACTGATATGCAGGAGGCCTCATGGCAGCTCTGACATTCACCACAGATCTAGCACACAGACTATGTGCCTCAATCATGTACCTAGCTTCATAATTCAACCAAACTAAGGTCTCTCTCAGTTTGGAAAGCTGAATCAACACTCTAAAGCCCCACAATTCTGGCCCAGAATCACAATGTACCATGAGCAGAGAAAGTGTGCAGGAATTGGGTATGGTGTTCCTGATCTTGTACAAAGAACAGATCTACCACCTCAAGGAGGTGCCATATAAGTTTCAACTGATCCCCAAAAGTTACCTTGGCATTATGGAAAGAAATTTTAATTACCTAATGAGAAAGGCATGAAGTAGTCACTTTTCTTGAATTTGCCATTCTCATCTAGAAAGTGGCCAGGGTCAAACATCTCTGGGTTGGGGAATTCTTTGTTGTCATATAGCACTGATGTCAATGATATTAATACTCTTGTGCCCTGGAAAACCAGACATGAGTAAAGTAAGTCAAAAAGAAGCCATGCAGCTGAAAGATACAAGGGAAATCATTTAGTTCAATCTTTTGATCTAGAGTTGAGGAAACCACATCCAGAGAAGAGCAGTGACATACGCAAACAGATCATGTGACAAAAAGAAAAGGTTGAGGCCAATTGCAGTGATCTCACTAGTGCCCTCCAATAGCATTTGAAGTCTGAGTTCTTGAGCATTTGGTGCCAAAACTTCTGAATCTATTCTCCTCATCAGCAAGCTTGGAGGCTGGTGTTTGCTGCCACCGGCTGCTGGTTCAAAGCTTCAGTTTTCACATCATCCATATGTAAATTACAGATCCAGATGGAAGTCTTCATATGCACATCAAATGTCAGAGGCATCTGCTCACAGGACTTTTGCAAATGAGCAGTAGATATAGTTCACCATATCCTTTTCTAGAATGGTAACAAGGCCCAAAACAACTGTTGACAATTTATCATTGCCACAAAGGTTATTTGCCTTAACTTAAAAAAATGGAGGAAATCTTTATTGTATTTATGCCAACTTGAAAATATTCAAGGAATAAAATTTTAAATATCATTTTTTATTAATTACATGTAAGAGCAGAATCTCTACAATGGAGACTTCTGTGATATCTTCTTAAGACATAAGGAAACTGGAATAACCAATAACAGCATAGGTGACATTGTCTGCACCCATCTCACAATGTGACAGAGACATGCATAAGCACTTATGTAGGGTTTTCTTTGGTTTCTTCTTGTTATTTTTGCTGTTGTGTTTTGTTTTGTTTTCCAAAATCATACCTGAAGCTAATGTTCAGAAAAGAATCACACAACCAAACCTCAGGCACATTTTAAATGACTACTGTCCTTTAGTAAGAAGTATTGAAAGGAAGAAAACCAAGGAAAGGTAACTATTTCAGATTACAGTAAACTAAAGGGACAAGATAACCACATTATAACTTATTCCTTAACTAAATGCTAATTTGCAAAGACAAATTAGCCTAAGGATACTATACAAATGTGGAGAATATTTAAATGTCAGCTGTATAGTAGATGATATTCTATCAATGAGAACACCTGAGTCTGGATGCAAATATTGTGATGCAGAAAAATAGTCTTTGTTCTTGGGACATGCATACTGAAGTTTAAGATATAAACAGATAGATAGATACACAGATATTAAAGAAAATATATGCACACTTTAATTTTAATTAGATTCTTTTTAAATACAAAGATGGAGAAAATTTTATGCTGAAATTTATCACACAATATATGTACAATTTTCTTTTTAAACTCACCCCTTGTTGTTAAACAATATTGTTAGTGTAGGTGCCATTGAGTCAGGTCCGACTGATAATGACCCAATATACAACCGAGGAAACACTACCAACACTGTGTCATGCCTGGCACTATTGTTATTGCCTCTCTGCTATTCATAGGGTTTTCAGTAGTGGATTGTTTCAGGAGTGGGTTGCCAGGTCCTTCTCCCTTTTAAACAATAAATATGTAAAAATGTTCCTTTAGTACAAAAGAAGATATGTTTTCAACAAATTGTGGATCAAATGATAGGAAATTCACAAATAAAAAGGTGAAGCCTGGCAAATTTTCTTCAGCTAGGACACAAATGCCCAATTTGGCCTCATATAATTACAGAATTTTCTATGGTAACCAGGACTGTCTTATACCACGCATGGACAAATATCCCATGTGCAAATTTAGCTCAACAGCCCCCTTTAGATAGCTCATAAACTAAAAATGTTTAACTGAAAAAAAATAAAAGAAGAGATTTGATAGGTGAAAATCATATGGAATTTAAATTTGAATTTCCATAAAAATTGAATATGGCCATTTTCATTGGCTTACACACTATAATTGCTTTCATGATACATTGGCTGAGATATGAAGGAGCAACAAATCCCAATGGCCTCTAAAGTCTAAACTATTGACTATCAAGTCAGTTTATAAAAGTCTATTTTCTCCTTTGTTAGCCAATTATCTCCATGGAGATCAGCAGCTCCAGGCTATAGCTGAAGCAGTCATTTATCTGATTTTTAAGAGGGTAGAATCACAAAGTGTTTGTTATTTCTCTACCAGGATGTCCCTAGAAAGGGGGCACAAATGGTCTATTCACAAGGGCTCTTCTCTAGATTCAAAAGACACCAGGCACAGCTGAGCTGCCAAGTTGAGAGACTGGTTTTGAACTCAGGAGGTGCTATGCTCCCCTCAAGTAGGACCCAAAGCTGGTGTAGAGGACCTTGACAACTGGACATCCCCACTGATTCCTCAATCTACTTTCTATTTACTCAGTTATGGAGAGGAAAACAATTTTCCTTAATATTATCCTCAGGAGAGTGTTTTGCTCTGTTGCACATAGGGTCACTATGAGTCAGACTCAACTAGATAGCACCTAATAACAGCACATACATTGCAGTTGGACAACAAAGGATTGTGGATGATGACTTTATTTTCTCCCTGAATTCCCTGTGCCTAGTAAGACAATTATCCCACAGGAAGTTTTCCTAGAACATTTTCCCAAATCTGGGATCACTCTTTGTCATAACCAAAAAAATACTCAATTGTAACTGTTCCCAGAGAGGAGAAAAAGAAAAGAAGAAACAGCCAGAATAGCACAGGACCATTTTCACCACTGAAAAAGGAGACAGTAGGTTCTCATTCTATAAAATGGAAATATCTTAAAATAATGGGTTTAGCTCAATTGGTAGAGTGCCGCTCTGCAATATCTGAGGTCCCAGGTCCAATTCCCAGCACTGCAAAAATGGGAGAAGAACCTCACAATCCACTTCCAAGGCAATCCTGAAACAGTCAGTCATTGAAAACCCTATAAGGGTCACTATGAGTTGGACACAACTCAGCGGCACCTAACAACAACAACAACAATGTAAATTTGTACTTTCAGCTAAGGTAAATTGAATGCTTTCCTTGTTTTATAATTCCCAGTTTGATCATTCACCTCTTTGGGATGTTAGTTTTCAACATACAAAACTTAAGAGAGTTAAAAACAATATAAAATAGCAAAAAATATTATCCTCAGGACCCAATATTAAGAAATAAAGATGTTTTCCTCTCTTTGTATCCTTTAATGAAAAGAGAGGGGGTCCAAGTCTGAACTCTTACATCAAATCTGTCAGCACCAGAGTAAGCCTCATTTACTCTTGCTAACAGCATTTATTCCTTATTCTCCATGGAATAACATTAGTAATTGCAACTTTACCAATCTCACTAGTTGGATCCCTGTACAAATACAAAATTTAGTTCTATTATTTTTCACATGAAAATCATATGTCCTGGATGCATGTGAAAAAAAGTGGCTTGTGACCTTGAAACTAGAATGTCCAGATAAATGCAGAAAGTATGTGGTAGAAAGCATTGTAAAAATGCTAAGGCATAACTTGCTTCCAGTATTGCAGAGGTAGAAGAACATCAGAGAGGTAAACTGAAATCTAGAGTCAGTTGTCACCTCTGTTCATATCATGTCCAATTTTTAATCAGGGCCAAAAAGTTTTACCTTATTCTGACTCCCTAATAAAGGAGAATAAAACTTTTTTGAAAGAAGATAATCATTATGTAAAATTCTGCTTTTTTAAAAAATATATAACATCTGATACTTTATCAAATGTTATTTAGCATCACAAATATATGACTAAGTGACTCCAAGAAGAGATGTGAGGGAAAACAGTACAAACAGATTCACCTCAGGAAACATTTCTTCCATAATTTCAACAAGTATTACCTCAATATCAAAAATCAAAGAGAAAATTTTGAGGTAGAAAAATCATGGAACAAAATCTCTTAGGATATAAAGAGAAAAGTCATGCACAACATGTAACAGATCAAATATAATTGTGTATATAAAATTAAATATGTATGTTTTGTGAGGAAAGTACAGCCAACATATATGGTCATCCCTCAGATGCTGATAACCTATTTGATAGATTTGTAAAAACACCCATGAAAAAATTGTATAAAGGGAAAAAGAAAAATTTCCTTACTGGATTAAGAATATCTACAATATCTACTTAAAACATCACTCTCAACAGCATGATGTTCAACTTCCATGCCTTCCTGCAGATCAGGAATAAAACAAGGATGCAACTACCACCAAATGTGCTCAGCTCCATCCTGGATATCCTAGTCAGTGCAATGATGTAATAATTACACATACAGAACACAAGAGTTGGGAAACATTTGTAATATGTTAATATAGGGGCAGGACAATGTACCTTAAAACTCCAAGTGAATGTAGGGATAAGTCAATAGCAATGACTAATTAACAAGGTTATTACACATGAAATCACAAGAGTAATAAAAAATATATTTCCTTATAGCAAGTGTAAAAAATGTCAAAGGCATTATAAAAATTATGTTGTTGTCATGTGTTGTTGAGTCAGATCTGTCTCATAGCGACCCTATGTACAACAAAACAAAACATTTCCCAGAGAAAACCTAACAAAAGTTTACAAGCCACTGAAAATAAAACACTACTAAGATAACAAAACAAAACTCATATAAATTGGGAATATAACCATATTCATAATTTGAAAGGTTCAATGGGTCAAAGTCTCAATTCTTTCCAAACTTATCTATATATTTACTGTGACCATAATAAAACTCCCAGAAAAGTATTTTCAGAGATTGAGAAACTGAACTTTTAATATTTGTTTGGGAATAGAGACACATCAGAGTAGGCAAAACATTATTTAAAAGGCAGAACAAATTTGGAAACCTCCCAGTGCCAAATCCCAAGACCTGTTATGAAGATTTAAACCAGACAGGAAGTAGCATAAAGTTCACCAAGCTGCCACATGTAAGAATTTTGCACTTCTCTCATCTTGTGCTGGTAGAGGATTAGAACCATCCTGTGAGTTTAGGAAAATCAAGATCCCTGGGGGGCAGCATAGAAGAAAGAAGCTTACCTTGGGAATGATGTAGTTTCTGAATTTAGTGTCACAGGTCACAGAATGAGGCACGCTGGTGGGGATAAGGTCAACGTGTCTCTGGATCTCATGCAACACAGCATCCGTGTAGGGCATGTGGCTCCTGTCCTGCATGCAGGGGCTCCGGTGTCTACCAATCACCCTCTCAATCTCTTCCTGGACTTTAGCTGGAAAGGCACAAGGAAGAAATGGTGGAGTAGGAGAGAATTGTATGTTCATCATAGCAGTTCAGCGCTACATGGGGCATCATGAAGGTATCCCAGCAGCATTGTAAATATATATTATATGTCCAGAAGTATTCTTAGACATGTAAAACACATTGCCATAATATACAAGCATAACACTTTTGTACAAAATAAGTGTGAAATTAGCAAATACCTATAAATTAGCATACATGATAACTAATGTCAATGGAAGTAATTGTTTCAAAAAACAAGCCAGGTACCATGGCAACAGAAGCCTATATTCCGAGAGACTCAGGAGGCTGAGGCAGGAGTATCATAAATTTGAGGCCAAAGGCAGCTTGTGCAACTTAAGAAGACCCTCACTCAAAATAAAAATTAAAAAGGGGGCCTGTGTGAAGCTCAGTGGTAGAGTGCTTGCCTAGCATGCTCAATACCTGTACTCAACCACCCAGTACAAAAAGAAAAAAAAAAAACAGAAAATAATTGAGACATGAAAAATCAGTTCAAACATTACATTTATACCAAAATAATATATGTACTTAAAATTAAATTATGATGGAGATATGTGTACATATATATACATATGTGTATATATACATATATATTGTGTATACATGTATATATACACATGTATTATATATATGTATGTATTTGTTTGTGCAATTTGTAAAGGTACTCTCATCATCCTCTCACTTCCTAAATGTGGTCATGCTGTTTCTTTGGACATTTATATTCATATTTGTAAATAATAACTGTTTCCTGCTTATATATTGTTGGAGAAATTTAATAACGTCTTAGTTTGTTGAAAATTTTAATGATTGTTTTGGTTTGTGGAGATGAGATACACACACTTCCCCTCATTCCATTTACCAGAATATATATGTATTGTTGTTGTTGTTGTTAGGTGCCATCGAGTCGGTATCCGACTTATAGCGACCCTCTGTACAACAGGGGAAACACTATTGTCAGTGCTTCTCTGCTGTTCATAGGGCTTTCAATGGCAGATTGATTTTTGGGAGGGAGTTGCCAGGTCCTTCTCCCAAGCCTACAGCTTCTGGTATTCCCAGGTGGTCTCCCATCCAGGTACTAACCAGGCCCAACCCTGCTTAGCTTCCGAGATCTGACAGGATCGGATGCCACAGGGCTACGGCTGCAGGCATATATATGTATATATGTATATATTTTGGTTACATCAGTGTCCATTGGTTACATTACTCTGACTGCATGAATACAGTGCCTGAGTAAGAAAACTGATTATTCTTTCATGGCTGGTACTTTCTTGGACTTCACTCTTTTTCCCTTTAGTTGGAATTATTTCCAAATGCTCAAGTAAATATATCAAACTCCTAATGATGCACGCCCAGTTAGGGGAAAAACATCAGATTATTGATCTCTTCTCTTTTCTTCCTGGTTCTCTCCTCACACCGGGACTGCCCACCTTGTCCATTCTGAATGGGTGTTTTCTAGGAGTGGTACCCAGCAGCTTCTCTGACACTCTCCTCCTCCCCAATGAGCTCTCCCAACTTCTGCAGCCCATGACTTACTCTGATTTGGTTTCAGACATTTAGATGGAGCATAACCTCCAATATTTGATGGGGAAAGTTAATATAAGGGGTAAACTTTATGGCAAATATGAAGGGCTGAATGAATCATTTTTCTTTATCAATACAACAGAACAATAGTGCCTCAAGAATTCTGGAGCATTCTGAATACTAACTTTTATTTGATGGGGAAAGTTAATATAAGGGGTAAACTTTATGGCAAATATGAAGGGCTGAATGAATCATTTTTCTTTATCAATACAACAGAATAATAGTGCCTCAAGAATTCTGGAGCATTCTGAATACTAACTTATACACATTACTTCATTGGTTTACATCTGAAAGTTTTTTTTATACTTTTCTCTTCTACCCAGGTGATTGGAAATTCCATGACCCTACATCCTGGACAGACAATTTTATTTCATACATTCCAATAGATACTTGGAGAGAATTTTCTATTCAAACAGCATTTGGAGGTATTTACACTTGTTCACTCTCTCCAGCATATATCTGGATGCTGAATTTCAGGAAACAAGAATGAGATACTAGTTGAGTGACAGATTTCAAAGACTGACCTTTGCCAAACCTTCATTTTCAGCTCCACACCTCACTCTTTCTCTGTCACTGTCCAGCGTACCTGAGTACAGGGCTTCTCAACCTTCATGCTCGCAAAAGCCAGCCTCTCTTTCCAATAGCACAAAATCAGTCATGACATGACTGGAGATGTGGAGCCTTCTTTATCAACTTTTTCTCTACCTTCTTTGGCACCCCTTATTTCCAAACAAATATCTTTATGGGGATGGGAGGGACAGAGCTTGCTTTTCTTCATTCATGAATCTTCTTCTGCTGGCACTCAGGCTATAGCATCATCCTCACTGCTCAGTTAATCATCACCCTTTATACTCCTCTTGGGTGTTTTAAATTTTGGTGAAGATTATTAGGTGTTTACAGTTCCCCTCTCCTATTAACTTGAAAGGACAAGTTCTCCTTCATAATTGTATTATCATCATTTCCATGGAATCATGACTGAGGAAGCAAAGAAAGTGTTTCATGTGTGGTCACCACTGGAACTCTTTAAGGAAAGCTGGGAAAGTGTTCATAAAAGATAAAATGGTAAACTTCTTCCCCAATAATTTCTTATCTGGTTAAAGAGTAGTTTTTTGGAAACAGACTTCCAGAATAATAAATGAAATTCCTTTAGAAATTCTACCAAATGGAAATACTTTTCTAATAAATCTAACATTCTAGAATACTTCTTACAGTGGAAATCACCTCAAGGCTGCCCCACTGAGTTCTAAGATTTGTCCTTATGCTTCAGTATGAAGTTTCCTTTTTTCTGCCCCATATATAGAATTATCAGAATGAAGAAAAGGGGTCCTCAAGAATACACCTACTGGCAGAACACCAAAACTCAGAGAAGAATCCATGCATACATCCACAGGTGCCCACATCCTGCATGGAGTGCAACCTTGGCATTATGCCAACAATCTGCAGACAGGACACGGACAACACCCTCCACAGAGGAGAACTAGTGAGTTAGCCTGAAACATCAGGCTCAGCGGCTATCTCTATGCAGCACCACCAGTGCATGTTGTGAGTATTCTCTGATCCAAAAGCCTCATGCAGGAGTGCAGGTCTCACATCGACCAGAGGTGAAACATCATCCTATCCATCCTGACGTGGGTGTAGAGAGCGAACTCAGTAGGGGCTGGGGAACATGCACTGGTGGGGCAATCCCAGAACTTAGCTGTGCATGGTCCACCTCCTTCCCTCCTGTTGTGGCAGGGCAGTTGCACAACACAACTTTCACACAGACACATGAGCACACAGGCACTTGGACCCCAGATCCACTGTGGGTGATTCAATATCGTCTCCCTACACTGTGGAATCAGATAGGGTCTGTGGAAATGACTGAGTCCCATGCGGACAGAGCATGGCCACAGTCCTCCAGGGAGGGCAGCAGTGCACTCTGTCCCAGTGCATGACAGTCACATGGCAGACAGGCTGCAGATTCACTGGGGGTGGTCGGATATCATCCCACCCACTACAGGGCAGGAGTGGCAAGACCACAACAGGAGTCGGAACATGCGAGTGGATAGAGAGTCTGTCAATAAGACCTAACTGTGGCAGCCATTTGCTCCCACCATAGGCATTTGGGCAGCGATGACTGAGTTGGGTTCACAGAACCTGTGAATACTTGTTAATAATACTTGTTAATACTTGTGAATACTTTGAAATCTGTCACTCAACAAGTATCTCACCTATTAACCTGTGAATTTCAAGTTAATAGGAAAGGGGAACAGTAAACACCTAATAATCTTCACCAAAATTTAAAACATTCCAAGAGCCGTGAAGTAGGAAAAATTCCCCAAAGGTCACCACAAGTTGCACAACCTCTCTCACAATACAACAGGGATGAGATGAGTTGTGACAGGGAAGGGGGCAAGATGGCAGACAGGTTAACACACACCTTCTGTCCCAGAGTAGAGGGAAACCTTGATTAGGGGTTTGGAACTCACATTGAATAGATAGAAACAGTGATAGTTTAGATTGAGAGATAGAGGATGAAGCTGGACAAACACTGAAATTGAGGATTTGGTTTCAGAGGAGCTACACAGAGGACACTAGCTGGACCACCATTCCGCCATTTTGCCATCACACAGATGGCGGATAGAATCAGGGAGACTCGGAGGGGACTTCGCGCACACACCTATGGGGGCTGGATCCAACACACAGTGCAACCTTGATATCACACTGTCACCCTGCCCATGGAACACAAACTACAAGTTTCAGGTGAGTCAATTTGAGGTGGCACATGGAATCGCCATCCCTAGTAGTGCATGCTGCACAGCCAGAGATGCTGGGCTGATGTAGGACCCTCCCACAAGAAAATAGGGATCAGATCCATAAGAGTGGATACTCGAGGGTATGGGGAGTGATTGCAGAGGGCACTGGGAAGCCAGTGCCACTGGTGCATCCAGAGCTGAAATGCAGCTCCCTCCCTCCTGTTGTGGTGGGACTGTTGTGCAGACATGATCTCCACAGACATATGGGCACACATACACCTGGACCCCAGACACACCAGAGGTGATCCTAAGTCATCCCACTGCACTGTGGAGTAGGCTGGGGTCTGAGGAGGTGACTGAGCCCCATGGGGACAGAGTGCTCCTTTTCAGCAGAGCCTACTGGCACAATTAATCACAATTAGAGCAGTTTCAGGCGTGATTGCCATGCATGGACAGACCTGCTGCAGATTCCCTCCGGGGTGATTGGATATCATCCCATGCACAAGAGGATATGGTCCTCCCAAGTGGACTCCCAAGTGGGTGGAAAGCCCTGCAATAAAAAATCCATCATAGTAGCCCTATTCCCTCCATGCTGTAGGCTTTGGGGCAGAAATCTCTGATTTGGGGAATTGGCGCCTGAACTACGTGGGACAGGGAGAACTCCAGGGAGAACCCCACAGGTTCCACTGCCCCTCGAACAATACAATGGACACAGAATATTTCATGGAACAGACTCTTTGGGCACTCAGGGTCCCACTTAAACCAAGGACATTGTGGGGTGGTCCGCCATATCTACTCAATAGATTCAGCAAAAGCTCTATACACTAAACCAGACTGCTTCTGCGGATTGTGTGAAAACACTGCCACCCTGAGTTCTGCAGGGAGCACTGCTTCCTGCAGTATTGACTTCACCTGGTGGAACTGGGTGTTTACAGTTCAGATTCCACCTGCAAGAACATACAAGGGCTTTTTTTTTTTTTTTTCTGTATGGGGGTTTGAAGCCAGGGTCTTGCGCCTGATTGCTTTGTAGGTGCTGGACCGCTGCACTGTGCCCCCAGCCCATATTTTTTAATTTTGAGAGAGGGTCTCACTGGGTTGCACAGACTGCTTCTGATCTCGGGCTTACAATCCTCCTGCCTCCACGCCTTAAGCCACTGGGATTGCAGGCATGTACCACCACACTTGGCTACAAGTGTTTGTATATGTGTGTGTGAGCTTGTACATGTGAGGTTTTTTTTTCCTTTCTATTATTCTTCCTTTCTTCTTTTACTCGATTCCCTTTTTCTATTCTCCCTCTCTTTTTCTTAAGCTATATATGTGTCTTTGTTTTAATTACTTTACCCTTAAGTCTTAACCTTAATTTTAATTTTGACAGTAATTTCTATTAGCCTCTGTCCTCTACCTCCTCTTTCCCCCTCTTCTGTCACCAGATCCCTCCCCCTTTCTCACCCCACAGAAGAGAAACAAAATTCATTGCCTCCCTACCTCCTAGCCCCTTTGGAGGTGGGCTGGTGGACTACAGAGAAACCACACAGAACAAAAAGCCAAGAATATACCCAGCTTATAAGCTCAAATAAGCAACAGAGATGCAGCACCACACAATCTCAAAAAAATAACAGAGGGAGAAGTTCTGCACACTCAGGAGAGATGAATTCTATTTCCCAGAACATGTTATGGGCAAACAAAGTAAACCTACAAAAAACACAAAGGGGCAGGATGGATCTGAAGGCTCCACAGATCAAAGCCCCCCAACAAATAACTCCAAGTACTCTCAATTCTTAGAGATCTCTGATTTGAAATTCAGAGTCATGATTATAAACATGCTAAGAGGAATTAAAATGAACACTACAAGCACCCTGGAAATCCTTGAAAAGAAGTTATCTCACTTGGAATCCATTCTATCATCCCAGTTAGAAGTGAAAAGGAAGCACCATCTCTCATTGAAATTCAATCCAAGTTAACTGAATTGAACTCTGCTAAAGAATACTTTTCATGGAGACTAGATGAATCTGAGCTGAGGATTTCTGATTCTGAGGATGCCATAAATGAACTTAAATACAAACAGTCAGAAATGGAATCAATGATAAAGGTATTAAAAAAAGATTTCCAGGAGAACTCAGATAGAATGAAAAAAATGAAACTTAAGAATTCAGGGCATCCCTGAAGGAGAAGAGAGAACCACCAGAGGCCTTCAAAATCTAGTAAAGGATATCCTCAAGGAAAATTTCCCAAAGATAGGACAGGAAATGGATATAT
>VMDO01025877.1:0-27544 GCA_007922755.1 Pedetes capensis | reverse complement strand
CCCCCCCCAGGTCAGGAAATTGAAACTTGAGCAGACTTAATTATACAGGAACTTTAAACAAGCATTGTAACACTTCAGGTAAACATTTTGAATCTTTGGTGAGTTCCAAGCATTCATAGGGAGGGGGAGGAGGAGGTGGTAGTGTTCTTCAAACTGACTGAGATAAGGGGACATAGACTGGTATATGTGCATAATATTACTATGATGCAATCCCATGTAACTGTAATGTGATTGGGGAATAGTCTTGACAATTTGCCACTATTGTATAAAAGCCTTAGGAAGCTCCTCCACCAGCACTACATGCAGACAGGACAAAATGATCAGAGAGGATGATGGAACACACGAAAAGGATAGGCCATGGAGAAGACTAGGCAGCCTAAAGAGACAAGGCGGAATGCAGAGGGCAACAACCATGGGCAGTGGTACGATGGAGGGAACCGAGAATGGCCCATAATAAAGCAGGTCACACCCACCTTTGGCACCTTGAACATGTTTTGATTTCTCTGTGGGCCCCTAGTATCCCTTTCTGGCTAAAGAGCCCAGCTTGGGTTCAACATATATTTTCAACTCAGCCTTTGGCATGCTAGCTATTTTGCCTTGAATGATTCTCAATTTTGTCTAGAGACACTTCTTAATACTAAGTTCCTTATAGCACTTTCTAATGCATAAAGTATTTCTTCTTTCCTTTTTGTATAAGTTACAAAATGAAAGCCCTTTTTCCACAATTCCTCCCTCATAAAAAAAAAGAAAAAGAAGAAAAGAAGAGAAAGAACAGTAATCCACAAATGCTATCCATGAGGTTTGTGATAATAGATCTTATGTGTCAATTTGACTGAGTTAAGGAATGCCCAGATAGCTGCTAAAACATTATCCCTGGATATGCCTATGAGAGTATTGCTGGGGGCTAGCATTTGATTCTGTAGACTGAATAAAAAAGATACAACCTCACCAATGTGGGTGAAAATCACCAATCTGTTAAGGATCTGCATAGAACCAAAAAGTTTAAGAAGAACAAATTCTCTCTCTCTTCTTGAGCTGGTGACATACATTTTCTCCTACCCTGGGACATCAGATATCCTGGTTCTCAGACAGAATGTGATTGGTTCTCATGCCTTCAGATTTGGGCTATATTACACCACTGACTTTCCTGATTCTCTAGCTTGCAGACTCCATATCATAAGGTTTGTTGGCCTTCAAGATCATATGAGCCAATTACCATAATAAATTTCCCCTCATATCCATATCTCCTATTGATCCTGTTTCTCTAGCAAACCCTGACCAACCCAAGTCTTCAATGATAAGTTCTGAAAACTTATTTTTAAAACATGGCAGTGGCTGGTTTCATGGGGTTAGTTTGCATTTGATAGTGGAATGGCAGGAAGAGAAAGAGCTACTAGGTTTCTAGCTGGGATTTCTGGTTCCTTAAAACCTTAGTAGCCTACAGCTATACCACTGTGGTGTCCAATCCTGTCAGATCTCAGAAGCTAAGCAGGATCGGGCCTGGTTAGTACTTGGATGGGAGACCGCCTGGGAACACCAGGTGATGTAGGCTTGGGAGATGGACTCAGCAACACACTCCCAAAAATCAGTCTGCCTTTGAAAACCCTATGAAAAGCAGAGAAGCACTGACAATAGTTTTACCTGTTGTATGTAGGGTCGCTATGAGTTGATACTGACTCGACGGCACCTAACAACAACAACAACCATACCTTAGTGGTGTTCTGTTTTACTCAGATGCCACAGTGAATGTATAAAAGGACTTGCCCAGGACAAAAAATTGGGGTAGATATTGTGTAAAGACTGCATTCTATCTTGTCTCTGTTAATCTACATGTAAAACCTTTAGAGACATAGAGGGATAAGAATGACTTCCTTCATTTAGGAGATAAGGGATCTAGACCTCATCCACTCAATAGTACTATATAACCCTGCACATGAGACTACCATCTACCTTCCTGATTTGTTTGTGTGAGTGTGCATGGAGATGACTTATGGCTCTGATTCTCTTTGCAGGCAGCAAATGGAGATGATAAAGAAGGCTGTATCCTGTTAGAGATGTATTTCTTCCTGCCAGTTGGGAGGCTCTCTGAATTGTTATTACCTAATTTATTTATATTTTAGGACTGGGATTTAGCTCAGTTGGTAAAGTGCAGCTCTGCATTCTCTGGGGCCTTGGGTTCAATCCCAAGCACTGTATGCGATGGAAGAAGGATGTGGCAGCCCACTTCTGAAACAATCACCCATTGAAAGCCCTATGAAGAGCAAAGATGCACTAAGATAGTGCCTGGCATGACACGATGTCTGGCAATATTTTGTTTTGTTATACTTAGGGTTGCTATGAGTCAGAGGTGACTCAACAGCACTTAACCAAAAACAAAATTATTTATTGAGAGAGTAAAGGATTGGAATTTATTTAAGGCTTAAAGTAAATACTAAGGGTGTATACTTTTCCCAGTTAAAATTTTAAAATGATGTATATCTTACCTGATATGATAATTTTTACTACTATGACATTCAAATGATTTCTCCATGTATTGTCATCAACACCTTAGTAGACTAAAATTCAGAATCAACAGTAAAATGTCAAGCAGACCAAGCAATGGGCCGAGCAGCTTTAACACCATGGTGTTGGCTCAGCATGCTCATTATTTTAAAACATTCACCTCCAGAATTTGTTGTTGTCAATAGTCTATTAAACACAGTGTAGTTGCTTTCTTTTCTGTATGAATTATTGCAGATCTGGAAACTAGGAGGTTAAACATAGCATATGCACATGTGTGTTTAATAAATTAGGAAAATAAACAAGTGTATAATGTAATATCAAAAAATTTTTAAATCATAGATAAAGGAATTCTATCTAAAATGTGCAAGAAACTCTTAAAACGAAACACTAAAAAGACAACACAACTTTAAAAATTAACAAAAGGTACAAAGGGACCTCATTAAGGAAGATAGACACATGGCAAATAGATTGAAGATATGCACAACATCATTTGCCCATGTTGTTGTTGTTGTTGTTAGGTGCTGTCGAGTTGGTATCCGACTCATAGTGACCCTCATAGGGTTTTCAATGGCTGACTGTTTTTGGGATTGCCTTGGGAGTGGATTGCCAGGTCCTTCTCCCATTTTTGCGGTGCTGGGAATTGAACTCAGGACCTCAGAGACTGCAGCGCAGCACTCTTCCAACTGAGCTAAATCCCAGCCCCTCATTTGCCCATAAGTAGGTTAAAACCACAAGATGCTTAAGAACCAAGAGAACTGATGAGTCCATTGTGAAAGCTGGCAGGTTCAAGACCAGAGAAGACCCAATGTTTCACTTTGAGTCTGAAAGCTAGAAAAGTATGACCTCCCAGCTCAAAGGAATTAGGCAATAGTTCTAGTCGTGATGAGGGGATTAGATTTTTAGTTTTATTCAGGCCTTCAACTAACTGGACAAGGACCACCCACATTAAGGAGGAAAATCTGCTCTATTCATTCTTCTGATTCAAATGTTAACCTTATCCTCAAATACTCTCATAGACATACCCAGTATAGTTTTAGAACAAATAGTTGGGCACCCAGAGGCCAGCCAAGTTGACACACCAATTAACTCTCACAGCTATCAAGTTACAAAAATGCATGGATGAACTTTAACATATTCTAAGAGGATCCAGTCAGATATGGCTACATGATTCCAATTTGTGACTCTGGAAAAAAGTAAAACCATACAGAAAGCAGAAAAAACAAACAAACAAACAAACAAACAAATATCATAGCCAAGGATTCACTGGAGGAGGTAAAGAATAAAATTTTAATAGGTGAAGGTGGATAGTGGTAAATATATTTTGTATCATATTGCAGTGATGGATGAAGTGGTGAATTTGTTTGAGCTCATACAACCTACAACATCAAGAGTGTACCTTCACATGTGCAATTTTTAAAATAAGAGTTAGCTGGGTGTTGTAGTACATAGCTGTAATTCCAGTGACTCAGGAGGCTGAGGATTGTGAGTTTGAAGCTAGAGGCAGTCTACACAAGTTACTGAGGCCCTGTCACAAAATAAAAAATACAAAAGGGACTAGGGGTATGGTTCAGGGTGCAGTGGTGGAGTACTGGCCTAGCATGCACAAGGCACCAGAGTTCACTCTCCCAGTACCACAGAGTGCGGAGCAGCGGGGAAAGAGGAATCATTGAAGAGTTCAGGAGATCCCAGAGTGGAATGCTGACTGTGATAAAAGTGTAATCATATACAATTATTGGACATAACCTCATTGAAGTTTTGACCTATTATATACTGACCTAAGTTACTTTGAAAATGAGTAAGAACTATACAATTTTATACTATAAAAGCAATGTGTTCTAGATGATAAATTTATCTTCCATAGGCAGTGTGGTCTAACAAATCTGAAACAATTCAGAAACAACCAGTCCTCAAATACTCCAATCTCCCTTATAAATCCTCATTATTCCCCATAGCATGTACAATCTTCTAATACACTGGATGACTCATTTATTTAGTTTACTCATTGTATCTTTCTATTATGAGATGACTTGTACAGGGTCAGTCATCTTGGTCCTGGATCACAGTAGGTTCTCCATAAATTTTAAATAGTTTTGAATCTAACCAAACATATTATGTTAAATATCAATCTAATGTCCACTGGAGACACTGCAAAAAAGAAGTATTTAATGTGGAGAATTTGGAGCCAGCCAATCCAGGAATGAGTCTTATTTTCAACATGTGCTTGCTTTATAATCTTGGGAAACTTACTCAAAATTCAGCAAGAGAAATTGCCATGGTGTATGGTTAAAAAATAGGTTCAAAATATTCCTTAAGTCCCTTCTCCTACACACTTAAATTTCCCTACTTTTGGAACTAGGACTGAGATTTTTTCTCTAATATAAATTTTAATGCTACTAAGGCCAATAATGACTCAGATAGGAATAAAAAATCTGTCATAGATTTAAAATGATGTATTTCTAAAGACTTTTTAAAAAAATCTATTTGATTTCCAAAAATGTATTGGAATAGCTTGGAGTCCTTGAAAGTGAAGGAAATAATCTTTTTAGTTGACTGACTTCACCTACATCTGAGTTCTGTTATAGCAGTATATCTACAAGAGCAATGAATAGACCACCCAGCAAAGCTATTTGTTAAATATACCTCCAAACTGAGATTTTTAGTTTTCTGATTTAGCATACATAGTGGATACAAACAGTATTTTAGAAATAATGGATCATTCTCAAAATTAGGCTCATTGGGTAATGATTATCATAGATTAGAATGAAGGAAATCAACTACTCAGTTCTAATGAATTAGTAGATGACTGATTCTCTACTAACCACTAAACACTAAAGATGAATATCAAAGATTTTATCTAATGCATTTTAACTGGTCCTTCTAAAATCATAAAAAAATGAATCAGAGAAAGGAAGCACAAGTGTTTCAGAACAGTAGAGAAACTTGTTTAAGTAGGGTATTTTCTAAACATGTAAGACATTTAATCATATTAAATACTGAGCAGGTAAATTTGCTGAATTTAAAGAAGAAAGAAATATCTATTTCCTGGGCCTGAGTTATATAATAACCACAAGTAAAGCATATGGAAAAAACAATAATCTTGTGTATAGGACTGAATATGAATTCTCTATAATGCATCTTGATAGAGAAGAATTGCAGCAAATATTAACTCTTAATCAGATTGTTCTGTTTTCTTGAAAATGTGAGTCAATGTTGCTATCACTCACAATACCAAAGTGCTCTTCATGGTCTACTATTATCCATTTTTCTTTTCTTCCAGCTTTCCAGAAGTATTCCAAGAGACCCCTGGTCTTGTGGACCAGCCCTGCCATGGCAGTGGCTTAGCACAAGATAATTCCCAAAACACGTTGAACTATAACTTTGAATGCCTGCAGCCATACTACTATGGCATCAGATCCTGTCAGATCTCAGAAGCTTAGCAGGTTTGGGCCTGGTTAGTACTTGGATGGGAGACCGCCTGAGCATACAAGGTGCTGTAGGTTTTGGAGAAGGACTCGGCAACCTATTCCCAAAATACAAGCATCCATTGAAAACCCTATATATAGCAGAGAAGCACTAATAATACTGTTTCACCTGTTGTAAATAGGGTAACTATGCATGGGACATGGACTCTAAGGCACCTAACAGCAACAATAACCTTGGCTGGCTTTGGCCATAATTAGGATGACTCATGAGACCATCATCTCTCAGGGGTTTGTTTACTAATAGTATTCATATAGCATGTGCATTACAATCCAAATTCCTCAAATATTTCCTGACTGCCTGGTATAACTACTCCCTAGGCTCTAAAACAGGAACTAGAGCTACAAATATGATTAAGGGAAGGAAATGGAAACAAAAAGCCACAGGACAACAGTTTTGTAAGTGGAACTCTGGATTGATTGGTCTGTTGCTATAATCAGAACATACTTTCTTAGACCATGTTTGAGACCTAGAAGAATGGCCCTTTCTGCCGTATTCCTTCATTAGTTAAGAATGCCAGAAGGTTTTTTTAAGTATAAAGAAGTCTTCTTTTGAAGTCGTACATTGTACTAGGTGCAGTGGCTCATGCCTATATTCCCAGCAACTTGGGAGGCTGAGGCAGGAGGACTTCGGGTTTGAGGCCACAGGCAGCCTGCATAACTTAGCGAGACCCTATATCAAGATACAAAGTAAAAAATGGACTAGAGGTGTAGCTCAGTGGTATGGTGGTTGCAAAACATGAGTGAAGCGTT
Source organism: Pedetes capensis (assembly GCA_007922755.1). NCBI lineage: Eukaryota > Metazoa > Chordata > Mammalia > Rodentia > Pedetidae > Pedetes > Pedetes capensis. The sequence goes on along the minus strand of VMDO01025877.1, from coordinate 20,810 downwards.
GAGTTCTACCTCCAAGTACTGACAAAGAAAGAAAGAAAGAAAGAAAGAAAGAAAGAAAGAAAGAAAGAAAGAAAGAAAGAGAAAGAAAGATGGTCGTACACTGTGAACAATTTGTCAAGCTGCAACAGGTTCAGAAAAACCCTATGGGGGAGGGGTAAAGCTTCCTTTTTTGTCTATTCCCTTTACCCTTCAAACCACAGTATTTTTTTAAAAAAAATATCCCTACTTGATTAAAGATTGAGTGGAATTCTAGATGTGTCATTTGTGTAATATTTTGTTTCATTTTGCTTTTGATGTTTTTTTCCTGCCCCCTGATTGTATGCTGAATTGTTGACTATATATATTTTGGACCATTAAAACTTTTTGATGTAATATCAAAATGATTAAGACAGTCTATCCATATTTGAATTGCCCATAGTCTGGAAGGGAAACATGCATTTTTATAAATAATAATGACACCATGTGACATACAACAATAGAATTGTGTATCACATATTGTTATAGGATACAGATTGTGTTTCAAAAGTCAAAAATCACTAACTCTTTGAGGAGGAACTTAATCTTTTAACTAGTGAGTGAGTTTTATAATAAATGGCTGGAGACAAGGCATTCCAGAGAATAAACAACACTGACTGGCATACAATGTATATTCATGAAATTATCAGTTTTTAATATTTCTGTAGCATAAAGCCAGAGATAAGGCTACTGCTCAAGATTCATGTTTTTACCACCTGAAAAAAATAACACCTAGCTGGAAGTTAGTCACTGAAGGTGATTGAGCTTTGTGTAGAGAAGAGCAGATTATGACCAGATAATTTTCAGAGAGAATGGTCCAGCAGCAGGGTGGATGGTATACCCTAGGGAAGTGAGATGGGAAGCTGAGCTAGAGTCTGCTATAATGGTGTAGTGACAGATGATAGTGTTTGAACTAAAGCAGTGAAAGCAGGCATAGAGAGAGGAGATTTGAAATCAGTTTGAGAAATTAAAGTGACAGGACCTGGTGGTTAACTGGCTATTGAGATGGGTTGCAAAGGAGGGAAAGAGAGTCTGGAGGCACTCTAGGTGACTTGGTTTCTGAATTGTATTAGGTAGGAATTGCCTTCTGTTAGTAACAGGTATAAAAAATATCAGTCAAATAAGTAGCAGTCAGTTTCTCTCTTTGGTGATCCAAGTGTGAAGGCATTTTAAGTCTAGATAATAGCAACACAATGTTAAAGGAGATCTGGGCTCCTTCAGTCACTCTGCTCTATCATCTGTTTTCTTTCTTTAAAATTATCATAGTTCAAGATGACTGCTGCAGCTCAATCATTCTTTTTTATTAGCATATATTTATGGTATAAAGAGGTTTCACTATGATACATATATATGTACGTGTGTGTATAAACATGTTGTTGTTGTTGTTAGGTACCATCCAGTCAGTCTTGTCCAACTCATAGCAACCCTCATATAGTTTTCAGTGGCTGATTATTTCTGCATTACCTCAGGAGTGGATTGCCATCCCCTTCTCCCATTTTTACAGTGCTGAGAATCGAACCTGGGACCTTAGAGACCGCAGAGTGGTGTCCTCCCAATTGAGCTAAATCCCAGCCAACATATATACATATACAGAAATAAATACACACAACAACAACAACAACAACTTGGCCAGAGCTTATTAGCCTGGTAACGCAAGAGACAAGGGTGACTGGGAATTATTTCATTTTATCTGAATACTTTGCCACTCTAAATATATTAGGTGTTGGGCTACTAAACAAGAAGGAAAAATGCTTAACTCTTTCTTTATAAGTGCCTTACAGGCTAGGGTTGTAGCTCAGTGGTAGAGTGTACAAGTAAGTGCTGGGTTGATTCCTGGTACTGTCAGGGGAAAAATGCAAGTATGTTGAAGCTAGCAAGAAAGGCATACTGACAGAATATTTGCTGTGAGATAGAAAGAGAATGGGGCTGGGGTTTAGCTCAGTTGGTAGAGAGCTGCTTTGTGCTCTGTGATTTCTTTGGTTTGATCCCCCACACCACTAAAATGGGGGAAGGAAATGGCAACGCACTCCCAAGGCAATCCCTAAACAATCAGCCATTGAAAACCCTATGAGAGTTTCTATGAGTTGGAGTGGATTTGAGGTCAACTATCAACAACAAGGAGGAGGAGAAAGGAGCAATTATGTTTACTTTTGGATATGTTCAATTTGGTATACTGGTGGTCCTAAGGAACACACAGTTAACATTGGTTAGATGTACAAATGTCCAATGAATTGACAATTCAACTCATAGTTTAAGAGGAAATGTAGAGATAACTGCATTGATTTGAGAGTTGTCTCATGGTATGAAAATATTAAAAGTAAGCCACACCATCATGTTTAACTTATAATATTGAAGCTGAAGATAGGCATGAATTGTGATAATGAAATTAGATGTAATAATTATATTCATGTAAATTTCAGAGGGGTTGTTTTTAACTGGATTGGAAGTGCCATAAATAATATACAGAATATCCTCAAACAGAAGCTAGGCTGAGGTCAGCAATATCTAGTACACATAGAATCACCACCACAATCTTAGGTGAAGACAGGACACCTCCAGGTCATTTTTTTTAAGTTGTGAATTTCCTCTGGATAAATAAGAAGTAGGTATTCTCTCTACATTTTATGTAAATATTTTCAAGCATCTGCTACCAAATCATAAGCACTGAGTTGAAAAAAAGTAAAAAAAGGGTCTATTATTCCATAAATATGACTAAACTCATGCCCTTTGATCAATGGGCATGGGAATAAACACAATAGGGCACCCCTTAACACTCACACCCTACTCAGACTGTTCTCCAGCTGTAAGAATATTACAAAGCAGAGTGAAGTCTCTAGCATGTATGGGAATTCCAATTTCTATGATTGTACTGAATACTCTATTTTTTGAAGAGTCATTCTTTTTTCTAAGTTACATGTTATTGATAGGTGAATGTATACTGCACATTTAAAATTTGTATTTTATGAATGATCAAGCCTAAAATTATAGAGATGATTTTTCAATGGAGATAATAAGAGAGGAGAATACAAACAGGTGTTGTTGAATGTATTCCCCATAGAATATTAACTTTGTACTATTTGAAAATTTTACAAAAAAATGGACTCACATGCTACCTGATAAGTTAGTTTATAACTGACTCTGATGAACTAAACACAATTTTGTTTTCCTTATAGTCCCTGATTTTTAAAGAACAGTTGTAGCATTTTGCTTATTTTCTATCAATAAGCCCATTGTAATATCTCAGATGTAAAAGTCAAAACTTTTTAGGTTGGCTCCTAGATTAAAATCATTTAGTCTTTTAAAAAGATTTGAATTTACCTTCAAGCTGAATTACTGAAGCATCCAAATTCTATCCTATTAGCATAACAAATTTTGGAAGTAGGAAGAAAGTTAATTAATTTTCTACCTAGGAAATTATTCCTGTCTTTGCTAGAATCAAAATTCACAAATGCTGATTTTCTGACATTAGAATTAGTGCTAATGTATAGGTATCATTTAATCAATCTATGTGAATGGAAGTGATGGAAATGTTTGTATGTATGCATATGTATATGAGGTGTATGTGTGTATATAAATGCCGTAACTTGGGAATTAAAAACAGCATTCTTCCAGGTATGCAAAATAAATGTACTGCCTTTGCTTGCTTTCTAGTCCACTTACTATTGGCTTTAATAATGTTGAATAACCAAGCTACCCTCTACCATACTGATATAATCCTCTATACTGGTAAGTGGGTTTCACCAATTTTTTTTTAACAATATAATCTCTTTAGTAACATCATACTCTAAGCTTTAACTATGCAGTATTTAAGAAATTAAATACATTCCCTCTGTAAAATCCTTGATATGATTTGTAGCACTGCTATGCTTTAATCACTATATAATTTCCCTCCAAAGTAAATCTCTCTAATCCTCAGGACTATATTTCTAAATCCTTTGGACTATGCTTTTTCAAAAGGGACACTAACTTCTGTATTAAATAGCTTTTGAAGAACTGTTTCTCGAATAGACAATGCAGCTAGATGAAATAGAAAAAGTTAAGAGAAAGATATTTCCTTATACTCATCAGTTATGAGTCAATGTGTTTACCATTTTCAAAATTTTGGGTGGAAATTTATTGACATCTTCAAATATATAGTTATTTTTATGTAATTTAACAAAAATAAATGTAGATGATACTAAGTAAGTCTCAAAGCCCAGCATCATTTTAAACTTCAAATGGGTAGAGCCCTTAGTTTAATTTTGTTGATCAATTCCATGCTAATACTTTGGTTTCAAACATCCAGATTAAAATTATATACTATATATCAGATGTTTTACTGCTTTGTTGTCATTGTAACAAAAATGAAAGATTAAACAGAATTAATTTTTCTTAACTAATTAAGGATTTGGTAGTCTTACTATGCTATGGCTTTATGTAGTAAATCTCATTATGCAACACTGAATGTGTAGATGAAGAAAACACAAGGAAGAAGTATGTAAATTTTGATTCCAATTTTAGAAGCTCATGTTTAAATTTTTAAATTTTTAAACATTTTATAATAATTTTACATATTTATGAAGTATACTGTGAGTCTTAAAAAAATTAATGTGTGAATTTCTTGGACATTTGTCCCATTGTCCTAAATTTAAAATTAAAAAATAGTTCAAAAAATTCCTTCTGTTTGAGTACCTTAGTATATATACCTGCAGACAAAATAATAAATAATGATGAATAAAGCTACAGTACAAAGTATTTCCACACTTAGTTTAAAAGGACAACATGTACATACCTTCCGCTGAGTTTTATCTTAACAATTGTTCTTTTGGTTTACTAGGATGGCATGTAAATGAGACTAGTTGACCTATTTCTTCATTATTTTTAGATCTTTCAAAAATCATCACCCTCATCTAGTTTTACCAGTAATTTCAGTATTGCAAGCTTGTTGTGAAGTTGTAATTAGAAATTTAATAGCTTGGCATTCACTTTTAAAGGTCCAAGCCAGGCATTGTGGAGCATGCCTGTAATCACAGCAACTGGGGAGCCTGGGCCATTAGGATTGTGAGTTTGAGGCCAGAGGCAGCCTGAACAACTTAGTGAAAACCTGTCTGAAAATAAAAAATAAAAAAATGATGTGAGTGTCCAGCTCAGTGATGGAGCAGCCTGGGTTCAGTCTCCCAATGCAGTAAATAATTAAATAAATAAATTTTAAAAATAAAAATAAAAAATGCCCAGTGTCCTGCCTTTTTTAATATAGAATTATTTTATTTTATTTTTTGGTACTTGGGAGTTGATCCCAGGGCCTGAAACATACTTTGCAAGTGACCTACCATTGAGCTACCCACCCATAGCTCGTTTTTTACTTTTTATTTTGAGCCAGGGTCTTGCTAAGTTATACAGGCTGCCTCTGGCCTCAAACTCATGATCCTCCTGCTTCCACTTCCCAAGTCACTGGGATTACAGGTGGGCCACTGTGCCTGGTAATATTATTATTATTGTTGTTGTTGTTGTTGTTGTTGTTGTTGTTGTTGTACTTGGGAGTTGAACTCAGGCTCTTGCACATACTTTGTAAACACTCTACCACTGGGCTGCACCCACAGCCCATTTTTTATTTTTTGAGTCAGGGTCTCACTGAGTTTTGTAAGTTGCTTCTGGCCTTGAACTTGTAATCCTCTTGCCTCTGCCTCCCCAATTGCTGGGACTACAGGTGTCTACCACTGTGACTGGCCCTTGTAATATATATTATAATATTAAGCAGAAATTCTATGATCACAAATAATAGCATGTTATATCATGGATAAGGGAAATTCTATATGCCATAAATGCAAATAGTTTATGCCATACATAGCTTCTCAGAAAGACTGATTTGAAAAAAAACAGAAGAAAATCTGTCAGCTGAAGACAGACAGCTTCTGTATTTCCCTGTAGCATTTTCTTATACTGTATCTGCTGTTATAATTGGAAGTGAGAACTATCAGGTTTCAGAAATTTTCTCCTGACAATACCTTTTTGACATCCATTTTAATTCTACCTGAACTATATGCTCTTGCCACGGTTGTCCCAATCTTAGGAAATGGCACTCAAATAATTTCTCTTGTATTAGGACTCAAATATGATGCTTTAAAATATCTTGAGCAAGAAAGGTAGCATCATGTCTTGTTTTTATTTTATTTAAAACATAAAGTAATATATTTGGAGTCATTTAGAGTAAATATTTTCAGAGAATTCCAGTTCTTTGCAAACAATTATTCCTACAATCATTTCAAGACCACAAGAGAGGACAATTAAATCCTTTTAGAATCTACAGATTCAAAAATATAGAAATCTTGTTAAGTAAATAAAGAGTTGTATGTCAAGTTATCAAGTTATTTTTCATGTACAGGGAATACACATTTGAAGGCTTTTAAAGATTGAAAACCTTATGAATAGCAGAGAAACTCTGTTAAATAGAGCACCAAAAAATGAGCACCCCCAGGCTGCACAGCATTCAAGAAATGACTAGGGAAGATTGCCTCCTCAAAGTACAGTTGACCTTAATGATGGGAATGGAATAAAGCCCCTCAGATTTCTATTTGCTGATATGGTACTACTCAAAATGAGAAGAAATCCAGTGGCTGCAACAATGGGTGCAAACATGAAAAAAAAAATGTGCATGGCATGGATGTTGTATATAGGGTCACTATGAGTTGGATCTGACCTGCCAGCACCTTACAACAAAAACAAAAAAGATGCAACCACAGACATAAGGAAATGGAGTCAATTTCCTTTGTGAGTCATGTCTTTTCGTAATCATGTAATCAAGCAATTCTCATAGCGCATACCTGAAAAAAAACAAAAACTATGCCTTAAAAGAATACCATACACTAGGCACACAGGAAGACTTTGTGGACATTTTCCAAGAGTTGATCAAAAGAGAGACAGTTGCCAAAAGCACATAATGGGAAATGGACAGTCTGTTCAATAAATGATGCTGGGAAAACTGGATATCCACATGTACAAGAGTGACATTGCATCTCTACATCAAACCATATATAAAATAAACTCAAATTAAACACTTAAAGCCTGAATATGTAGAACTACTAGAAGAAATTGGGAGAAGGACCTGGCAACCCGCTCCCAGAAATCAATCCACCATTGAAAACTCTGTGAATAGCATAGAAGCACTGACAATTGTGTTTCACCTACTGTATGTAGGGTTGCTATGAGTTGAATACAGACTTGACAGCACCTAACAACAACAACAACTAGAAGAAAACAGGAGACAGTATATCACACTGGTCTGAGCAACAATTTTTTGAGGTTTCAAGAAGCATAAGCAACAGAAGAAAAAAAAAAAAAGACAAATGGATTCCATTAAACCAAAAAGCTTCTGCCCAGGGAAGGAAACAACCAACAGAATGAAGAGTCAACACATAGATTGGGAGAAAATATTTACACACCCTACAATAGATTAGGAAGGACATGGCAATCCACTCCGGAGACAATACTGAAATAATCATCCCTTGAAAACCCTATGAGGGTAGCTATGAGTCAGACACGACTCAACAGTAACTAACAACAGCAACAATCTGAAATATATAAGCCTTAAGGAAGCAAAACAACTGCAAGAAATAACCTAATTTTTGCATATAGGCAAATGAGATAGGCAGACATTTCTCAAAACAAGATATATGATGGTCAACAGATATATGAAAAAGCTGCTCGACATTTCAAATCATGGAAATGCAAATTAAAACTACAATGAGCTATCATCTGACATCTGTTAAAATGACTGTAATCAAACAGATGACAGATAAAAACTGCTAGCAAGGAGGTAGAAAAAAAGGAATCCTGGTACATGGTTGATGGGAGTGTAAATTAGAATAGCCATTATGAAAAGTAGTATGGAACTTCCTCAAAAAACTAAAGACAGAACTATTATATGATCTTGCAATTCCATTTTTAAATATTTAAATACAAAATTGAGATCAGTATGTTGAAAAGAGAGCTACACTCCCATGTTCATTACAAATTTATTCAAAATGGCCAAGATATAGAAGCACCTCAGTGTGAAAGGATGAATGAATAATGAAAATGTGATATATATATGCACAATTGAACACTATTCCAACTTTAAAAATAAGGAAATTCTGTCATTTGTGACAACATGAAGGAACTGGGAAGACATTATGCTAAGTGAAATAAGCCAGACACTGAAAGACGAATATTCCATGATCTCATTTCTATGTAGAATATAAAAAAGCTAATCTCATAGAAACAGAGAATAGAATGGCATTCAATGGAGGCAGGGAGTTGGGGGATGAGGAAAGAGGAAGTGTTGGTCAAAGAGTTCCATTTTTCAGTAAAGCAGGAGGAATAAATGTACAGTTTGGTGACTACAGCTCACATATTACATTCTCCAAAATTGCTAAAATAATCAAGTTTAAATGCTCTTACTACCAAAACTAAGAAAGTGAAGTGACAGATATGTTCATTAGCTTGATTTAATCCTTCTACAATATAAGCATGCATCAAAACACCCTATTGTGTCCATGAATATACACAATTATTATTTGTCAAATTAAGTAATGAATTTAAAAAAGGAGAAGGGAAAAAGACTGAATCCATTGTTTTATTTTTATTTATGTATTTACCCAGTAAATAAACAAACACAGGGTTTTGCACATGCTAGGTCAGCACTCTACCACTGAACTGTACTCCTGACCCGTTGTGCTAATTTTTGTTTTGAGACAATGTTTCACTAAATTGTGGAGGCTGCCTCTGGCCTTGAACTCATGATCCTCCTGCTTTTGCCTCTTGATTTGCTGGGATTACAGGTGTGCACAACATGGCAGCTGGCTTGAATCCATTGTTTTTTGTTTGTTTTTTCAGTACTTGGGAGGTGAGCCCAGGATCTTGCATATGTTAGGCAAGTGCTGTACCACTGAGCGTCACTCCCAGCCTCTTTGTTTTTTTATCTTGAGACATGGTCTGTCTGAGTTCCACAGGCTCCTCTGGCTTCAAATTTGTGATCTTCCTGCCTCTGTCTCCTGAGTTGCTGTGATTACAGGTGTGTACCACTGTGCCTGACATGATCTTATCATTTTAAACTGACCTAAGCCAATTAGTTTTTCAACAATTGGTAGTTTTCAGAGATTGGAGTTAATAGCATAGTGTATGATACCTGGAAACTAGGTTTTCTGTTACACTGAAAGTAATGTTAGACCAAATCTCCCAAATGAACTAACATTAATAGGACACAAATACAGTTGTACAACATGATCTTACAAAGTAAGGTGAATGCACATGACTAGGGCCTTGACTGAGAAATGCACTGAAAGGTGACTGTAAGCATATTTGACTATAGAATCAGTTTCATAATTAGTCCTCCTTGAAACACAGACCCCAGGCCATATAAAGTTACAGATATGGTGTTTTACTCCAATGGTGTTCTACTCCTGGGCACGGTGGAATTTACATATTCTTGTTGGTAGACATATGTTGCCCATGCAGTTATTCTGGCAAATCACCTACCTTAAGTGCTACTAAAATACACCAAATTAATCTCCAACCACTCTTACCTTAATTATCCTTCTGTCAGACAATTAAATATTGTTATTTGAACGCTCATGCTAGATAAAGCCACCTGTTTTACTAGTATCAGATGCTCACTACTGGTGCCTGAGGTATGGACCAGTTAGCTAGGTCCTGCATGCATTTCACTTTTTTTTAACCAGAGCACTTGGAAATAAATTTCCAATATAATCATTACCACAAAACTAGATAGGACAACAAAGGAAAACTTATCCTGAGGAATCAAATGAAATAAATCCAAAGAAAGGAGGAAATTAATAATATGTAATCCACAGTATCAGAGCAATTCAAGAGTAAATTGATTCTATCAAGGAGAAGGATATGAAATCAAGAAATAGTACTTGAGTTGAAAAACAAAATTATAAATTTAAATGTATGATGGAGAGCCGAAGTACTGATGAGATAGTATGGAAAATTGAACTAGTATCTAGAAAGGCATTTAGGATAATTATTTTAGAATATGGCAGAAAAAGGGGAGGAAATAAGCAAAAGGGAAAAAGGAGAAAAGACAAGGGAAACACAATATACGTGCAAGATGAAATCCAGAACATAGCAGAGTAGCTTGTAATATTTTAGGAATTGAAATTTTCCAGTTGGTTAGTTCTTTAAGAATTATTTCTGCTTATGATTAAACTTAAGAAATTTAATTTTAACCCAGAATTTGAATAATTGTCACTTTATGTCTGTGTTGTCTAATATGGTAGCTATAAGCCACAGTTGGCTACTGAGCATTTGAAATGTATCTAGTCCAAATTGAGATGTGCTGTGAGTAAAAAATTCATGTTGGATTTTGCAGAGTGAATAAGTATATAAATATTTAACTAAAACTTGTAACATGTTGAAATGTTTAAATATTTGATGTTGCTGTTGTTAGGTGTTAAGTCATGTCTGACTCATAGCAACCCTATGTACAACAGAATGAAATACTCCCTGACACTGTGCCATGCCTGGCACTATATCAGTGTTTCTCTGCTATTTGTAAGATTTTCAATGGCTGATTTTTTCAGAACGGTTTTGGGAATGGGCTGCTAGACCCTTCTCCCATTTTTGCAGTGCTATGGATTAAACCCAGGACCTCAGAGAGTACAGAGCAGTTCTCTACCAACCAAGCTAAACCTCAGGCCAAATATTTGATATTTTGTATTAAATAAATTATATTCAAATTGATTCACCTGTTTCTTTTTACTTTTTCAGTGTTTCTAGTAGAAAATATTTTATGTCCAGGGGCAATGGTGCACACCTGTAATCTCAGTGAGGCAGGAGAATCGCAAGTTCGAGACCAGAGGCAGTCTGTGTAACTTAGTGAGACTCTGTCTCAAAAAAGTAAGAAAAATAGGCTGAGGGTGCAGCTCTATGGTCCAGAACTTGCAGAGTATGCAAGTAAGAGGCCCTGGGCCTTGGGTTCAACCCCCAGTACCAAAAAAATATATATATATATTTTATTTGACCATGTTGTTCTAGACAATACTATGTTGCCTTGGAAATATTTTTTTAACTCATATTTACTTTCAAAGCCTTAGGGTATATTCCTGGAAAAAAACTTTAGATCAAAAATTGTTTTGGATGTGGATTGAATTGTGGAAAAGAGTCAAGAGTCACTTTGAGCTAAGCCTGTTAGGTAAGGTAGTGATAAAATTGGATAGCATCGTTGGGGTCAAAACAAGGTTAGACAGCTAAACATTGAGTCTTCTAATTTTGAGTGACTCATAAACTGAATCAAGCACATCTCTTTAGATCTCAATTTCCTTCTCTACAAAACAAAAGGCTTGTACTAACCTAGATTGAAATCTCCCTAAAATCTTAATGATTTTGAAAATAATTTTTTCATTAGCCTGAATGGCACACAAGATTGTGAAATTAGTTTTGGAATTCACTGAAAGACCTAATGAATTATTTCAGCCATTTTCCAATCTCCCTGGGGCACTCTTGTCCACTGGGAAGAGAGATGAACCAGCATAAGACAAGCAAACTAATGCAAGCATTTCCTATTCTTTCCTTCCTCTGTGGTTTTGATTTTGCTGGCACCCCTGCTTGCAAATAAAATAAAGAGAGGTATTAAGGTGTTATTTATACTCAGACACCATATTTATTCATTTCATTAGACTTCAAAAAATAGTTCTGGATTTCTTCAATTTATTTTTTTAATTATTCTGATGAAGAAAAGTTTTTCCTTAGCATTTTATTTATTGAGCCTATATAGATATATCTCATATATGCCTTTCATTTTGATAATTGTTTTTTTGAGGACTTTAAGTATAAACATATCAATAAGAAATGAAAGTAATAAGAACAATTTTAACTGATGGATATAAAAAGTCTTTCAAAGTTAGGTGAGTGGATTTATTACCTTTGGTCTTTTTCCATGCAGTTTTGGCAAAATTTGCAAGAGGAAAATAAATAAAATTCTTTCACCACAAATGTATCTGTTATGTCTCTGAACAAGAATGTACTTTTAATGGAACACTAAATGTGTGTATGCTATTCTGGCCAAATAACCTAAGGGCAAAATTACATATTCTAATCAAAACCTCAAATGGCCTAGAGTTTTTGCTCCATTACAAAAAAAAAAAAAAAATGTACCACAATTACATTTTTTTCAGGGTCCCACAGGAAAGCATGGAATCCAGATACTGGTTTATGCTTTGGGCTGGTACATGGTATTTTCACATGGCCTTTGACGAATTTCATAAAGCTAGGCCACAGTTAATAAAAATTATGAATGCCACTTGTTAACAAATTACTTCATTTATTAAATAGTGACTAAGTACTAATTCTAGATTCAATAATAGGTATTATACCTGTGACCTGGGATTGTATAATCTTAAAGACCAGTTGAGGCTGGGGGTTTATCTCAGTTGATAGAGTGCTTGCTCTGTATGCTCTGAGGCCCTGAATTTGATCCCCAGCACCACAAAAATGGAGGAAGGACCTGGAAGCTCACGCTTGAAATCAGCCATGGAAAATTCTATGAATAGCAGAGAAGTGTTTCATTCTGCTGTACATAGGGTCACCATGAGTTGGGCCCAACTCAATGGCACTTAACAAAACAAAAAAAGACTGATTGAAACTGTATTTCTCTGTGAAGATTAAGTGACTTTGGAAAACAATTATTTGCACATAGGAGGGGTCATAAATATTTGTTGAATGAATCATTTCACTATATTTTAATCATAAAAATGATCAACCTTTAGTAAGTGCTTGCTCTGTGCTAGATACTGTATATGAACATAATGTTATATAATACTTCAATAATTCTGTAGGATAGATATTTCTCCAATTTGCAGATGAAGATAGGAGACTCAAAGAAGTTGAGTGAGTGGCTAGGGCCACACAGCTAGGAAATGATGATGCTGAGATTTGGAACTAGGTCTAAAGGACCATAGTGACCATGTTAAAAAGTTACTTGATGTTAACGCTGATACGAGGATTTTCTGAACCTGTGGTTATAGCTCATGACACATCCAGATAGGGCCCAGTTGGCTGCAGGCCTAACTATAAGTAAGAAGGTGACAGTAACCAAACACAGTGACCAGAATGAGGTAGGGAGAAAGGAGTAACTAAGAGTTCAGTACTCCAGGCAGACTGAGTTGCCAAAGTTAATAATCACAAACAATGAAAATGACTTTAATATAGTTAGGTGCCGTCAAGTCGGTATCTGACTCATAGTGACCCTCATAGGGTTTTCAGTGGCTGACTATTTTGGGATTGCCTTGGGAGTGGATTGCCAGGCCCATCTCCCATTTTTGCAGTGCTGGGAATTGAACTCAGGACCTGAGAGACTGCAGTGCAGCACTCTACCAGCTGAGCTAAATCCCAGCCCTTAATATAGTAGAGCTCTCATAATACAGTGAAACAGAATCAGTGATCAGAGTAACTGCTGGTTTTGAAAACAAAAGAGGGCCATGAGGAAAGAAATGGGGGAAGCCCATAGAGGCTATAAAAAGCAAGGAATGCATTCTCCTCTAGACTCTCTGGAAGGAACACAGTCTGCTGACAGCATTATTTTAGATTCATAGGAGTCATTTCAGAATTCTGATCTTCAGAATGGTGAGATAACAAGTCTGTGTTTTAAATCACTAAGGTAATGGTAATGTACAGCAGAGGTAAGAAACTAATATAAGTATTGTTTTGAATCACAATTCCTTTCAAATTCTGTTATCTTGGGCATGTTGCTTAGACTCTCTAAGCCAGTTTCCTCACACAGAACATGGTCACAATAATTCCTAATTACAGAATAGTTTTCAGGGGTAAAATAATTGTTTAGCATAGTGCTGGTCATGTTGTAAACACAAAAGTGAGAGTAGTTATTACTTATTACTGTACTATTGTCAGAGTTAATGATTTAGAAAAAGACAAAGCCATCTCAGAATTAACTACTCTATCATCTTCTTGGAAGGTAAAAAAGAAATACACTATATTTATTTCCAATTGTGGCTGTAAGAAAATAGCACAAACTCAGTGGCTTACAAAACACAAATTATCTTACTGGTCTGTACACTGTTACTGTACTCTTCAGTACACACTAGAAGTCCTAAAATCAATTTGTTAGCATAGATGCCTTTCTTTCCAGAGGACCCAGGGGAGAATTTGCTTTGCCTGTTGTCCTGCATTTTAGAAGGGACATTCCTTCTCAGCTTGTGGTCCTCTCTCTCCACCTTTAAAGCCAGTAACAGGGAGTGAAGTTCTTCTCATAGTGCAGCACTCCAATTTTATTTTTCATTGCCATAAATCTTTCCCTGGCTCTTTTCTGCTTTGTTTTTTCTATTTTTAAGGCCCTTCTGATCTCACTGAACCCACTTGGATAATCCACTGTACTTTCTCATTTTAAGATACTTACCTTCATCTTGCCGGGAGCCATACCACTGTGGCATCTGATCCCATCAGATCTTGGAAGCTAAGCAGGGTCAGGCCTGGTTAGTACTTGGATGGGAGACCACCTGGGAACACCAAGTGTTTTAGGCTTGGAAGAAGGACCCGGCAACCCACTCCTAAAAAACAATCCACTATTGAAAATCCTATAAATAGCAGAGAAGCACTGACAATAGTATTTGGTCTGTTGTCATTCTGAGTTGGACACCAACTCAAAGGCACCTAAGAACTGTTGGGGAAACAATGAAAACATTGAAGAAAAGTTTATAAAAAGTTTTAAATCAAAACTAAGATGTATTTCACTTAAACTACAATTGTTAAAGCTTAGTGTTCCTATTTACAGACTTGCTTGTTAGAATTTATCTTGCTATGTATGAAGGAGTCTCACTCACATTCCAACCCTGCTAGTCACCTCCCTGCTTATCCTGACTGCCTTATCTCACATTCCAACCCTGTTAGTCCTCTCCTGGTCTTCCCTTGCCTGCCTGTAACCCTGGCAACTCTCATAGCCCACCTGCAGATGATCATGTAGACCTTACACATGTGATTAGTCCAAATAGAGAATAACAACATTCACTCTGCTAAAAGCTATATAACCCCAGGAGAACAAAGATTCAGAATTAGTCCATGAGAGGACCTGTTTCCTCAGGCTGATGTATTAGATAATAAATTTTTTATTTTACCCAAGTTTCTTTGTCTCTTGAAGTACTTTTGGTTTCTTGTGCCGCTTCACAACAACCTTCATCATAAAAAGGACTTGACAACACACTCAAAAAACAATCAGCCATTGAAAACCCTATGAATAGCAGAGAAGCACTGACAATGTTTTGCTTGTTGTACATAGGGTTGCTATGAGTGAGATATCAACTCAATGGCACCTAACAACAACAAGAACCTTCATCATATCTGCAAAGTCCCTTTGGACATGTAAGGTGACATATTCAAAGGTTTTAGGGATTAGGATTGGACATCTTTCAGGGATCATTTCCTATAGATGATAGATATCAACACACTTATATAAAGCAAGATCAATATCCTTCAGTATTTGTTTATATTTTTAGAATTTATGGATGGTTGTAAATTTGGTTACCTTATAAATGGATTGAAATTCCGAAATTTCTAGGAAGGAGAATTTGTAGGGTCAGTAGCAATAAGAAAACAAAGGGTACAGGAAGACACAGGAGAAAGATGTTGAATTCTGATGCAGTTACACAAAGGCCTCACCAGTCCCATGTGGCACTCAGGAGCTAGGATGGTCCTTTGGAGTTGTCTCACCTTGAGGCAAAGAGCTTGGGCCTTAATCACCCCTATCAACTACGTATTGGACAAAGGCTGCCTTCTTTTGATCCTGAGGGTCCATGGCCATGGATGAAGCAATCCCAGCAGAGGGATTCAGCTGAGAGCTCTAAATGACCAAAATTCCCAGCACCTGAGGGAATGAGGGTTTCCATTCTGAAAGGATGCAGGCAGGCAATTCAGTAGCAATTGTGTACCCAATTTTATACCACTATTCTTCATTATAGAAAAATACAGCATAAAATTCTTTAAGTTAAACATATTCATCAAAGAGCATTAGGACTTACTACCCATAAATTAAGTTGAATTCAGTTTCCTGTTCTCTTCTGGTATAATCTAATTTTACAGGAACACCATTTATGCTTCTTTCTCTTTTTCTAGCTACAAGGTAACACTTGAGATAAAACAATGTCTCTTGACAGGGCCAATATGTTTAACTAGATATAGGAATTAATGATAGGTAGACACTTTGTCAATGCAACAAGGACAACATCCATTATCACTTTAAATGCTGCAATTACTTGTCTATATTTAAGTCAAGGAAATGTATTCTCTTCTTCCATCTAGGACAGTAATTTAGAATTACTGAAATATTCTCTTTTTTATTAATAAATGTTAGTCAGGTACAGAGTAATAAGACATTTGCAGTTTCCATTGTGCACCTTTTATATCCTTTTTGGTTACACTTTCATCAACTTACATAATTTATGGAACCCTTTGATTAATATGAGTAAAAATCATGCAATTATAGGTTATATTCTCCGTTTTTTCCCATGTATTCATGTAGTTGCATCATATAATGAGATTAACCTCTTCCTCTTCATCCCTCTGCATTATTTCCCCTCCCCACCACCCCTTCCATAATCCTTGCTTCCCCTGCTAGTCCCTTCCCCCTTCTTTCCACTCAGTTTATATTTTCAATTCTTAGATAAACCTGGTTGTTCCTTTTTATATATGTATGTATAGCTCTTTTTTTCATCCTTTAAGTTAGATTTAGCTCCCTAATATGAGTGCGATCATATAGAATTTCTCTTTGGGGGCCTCAGAAAGTTATTGAAATATTCTTAATGCTATATTACCTAGACTTCTTATTTAATTACACCAAATACTCTATTTCCATAAAGAAGTAGATAGTAGGCAGGGGGCTAGGGTTTAGCTCAATTGGTAGAATGCTGCTCTGCACTCTCTGAGGCCCGGGTTTTAATCCCCAGCACCTCAGAAAATGGGAGAAGCACCTGACAACCTACAACTAAAACAATCTTGAAACAACCAGCCATTGAAAACCCTATGAGGGTCACTATGGGTGGAACAAGCCCCATGGCACTTATTAACAACATGGTAGGCAGAGGTAAAATTATCCAATCTTTTTTTTTTTTTTAACCTAGCTATATCTGTGCAGAGTGCCAGGAAAGATAAGAAAAGGGACAGGAATAAAGAGGGGCAGAAAATTGGCATCTGTTGTTGATAGGCAGATTAGCTTAGGCATTAGCAGGCAATGTGAAGGAAAGGGGGATTGCAAATTGCTTCTGCCTTTCCACCATGATGAAGACTAGTGCCTCTTTGAGGATATTGAAAGGACATTTTCAAATGGGTCCCATCCCCTATCCAAGACATTGACCCACTTACAAAACAAAGACCCTAGGCCCTGATGTCACCCTGGGCATGCTCTCCTTTGAATAAAACTAGAAGAAATAGGCACTTGCTTTCTTTTTCCTTCTTTTTCTTTTCTCTCCACTTACCTTTCGCTCTCCTTTTGTTTCTCTAGTAACCACATGCACACCTCTCCTTTCTCGTGGTCCCACTATCTTCTTGATCTGAGGTACTTTTTCTTCCCTCTAAAAGCCTGCTTGATTCTCCTGTTCTCTCACTTCTTTCCCTTTCTCTTGAGGAATAGAAACTTCCTTATGCCAAGTCACCTAGTAAATGCAGGTTTTTCCAATTTCCTTTCCAGATTTACTTAGCCTTCTCCAGGTGCCTCGGTTTTTCCTCTAATTATTCCTTAAAGAAAAACTTTCTTTAATAAACCCATTTTATACTCTGTATTGTAACTTTTATGTCAGGTATAAATTCTTTTATACACTGGCTACGAGGACTAGGGTTTTGCTACCAGATTCTGGGGCCCATACTCTGGACCTACCTCTCTCTGCTCCCTGTGAATCTTCAGTAACCTTGTGACTCACTACCAAAGATGAAGAGAAGTAATTAATATTATTATCATCTGGAAATCTGAGAAAAGTTTGGTGGGGGGGTCTCTATTCCTCAAAAGAATGACTATACCAGTAGTTTTTTAGCCTATGATGGTAGTTTTGGATTCATGTTGCCATCTTTGGTACAGACAGAGTGATCATGTAGAAAATGTATTAAGTAAACTGTATGTCAAAAATCAAGGAGTTCTCATGTTTTAACTTTCCTAAAGAAGTTAAACATTATTGATATACTAACTAGGTAAGGAATCACCAGCAGCCATACCGCTGTGGTGTCCGATCCAGTCAGATTTCAGAAGCTAAGCAGGGTCAGGCCTGATTAGTACTTGGATGGGAGACTGTCTGGGAACATCAGGTGCTGTAGGCTTGGGAGAAGACCCAGCAACCCATTCCCAAAATCTAATCAGCCACTGAAAACCCTATGAATAGCAGAGAAGTATGAGAATACTTGTTTCACCTGTTCTACATAGAGTTGCTGTTAGTCAGACACCAACTCAACAGCACCTAACAACAACAGCAGGTAAGTAATGACTAACTGATGAAAAAACTGTTTTGGCATAGGTGCTGAAGATATAAGAATTGTTTTGTTCCTTCCTTACTATTTATAAAGAAGTAACAAAATTTCATTGATTTAGCTGGGCACAATCACCCACACCTGTAATCCTAGCAACTCAGAAGGTGGAGGCAGGAGGATCACAGGTTCAAGGCCAGAGGCAGCCTGAGTAACTCAGTGAGATACTGTTTCAAGATAAAAAGCAAAAAGTGGGCTGGGGGTGCCGCTGAGTGGTGGAATGGTTACAATGTATGTGCAAGGACTTGGATTCAACCTCAAATTCCACAAAGAAGAAAAAATTTCATTGATTTATTTTTATATTCTCACAGATAAATATAATGCTAAGAAATCACAGAAATTCAACATAACAACATATAAATGTTTACATTTCCAAGGGCAATAGTACCAAAATTTTTATAGACTTGATGACTTAAAGTCACAGAAATGTACTCGTTCACTGTTCTGGAGACTAGGAGTCTAAAATCAAGACATCAGCACTATTTGTTCCTTCTGAGGGCTCTGAGAGGGTATCTATCCTAGCTTCTGGGGACAGCTGACAATCTTTGGCATTCCTCGTATTGTAGATGCATCATTCCAGTCTCTGCCTCTGTTTTTCCATGGTGCTGTCCCTCAAATCTGTGTCCCAATTTCCCTCTTCTTACAAGGACACATAAATCATATTAGGTTACAGCCTAACCTAATGACCTCATTTGAACCTGATTACATTGGCAGAGACCTTTTTTCTAAGGTCACATCCAGGCACTAGCATTAGAGTGTAACTAAATTTCTTTCACACAACACATAATGAAAAGGAAGGCTTAATGAGAAGAGCTGAATATGTAGAGAAGACTAGCGATTCCAGAGCCAGTGAGGGAGAGAGAAGGCTCCTTAGGAGAGGTTTGTAGATCAGCAGCATTAGTGTCACCTGCAGCCTTACTAGAAATGCAAATATTAGGCCTCCTCCCCAGACCTGTTGAATTTGGAATATGATTTTAACAAAATTCTCTCATTCAAATGCTCACTTGGTTTGAAAAGCATTGCTTTAGGGCCCACGATCTGGAACCTTAATAGATAATGTTATCTACTGTCAAGGGCATACCATTTTTATTTTTCTTGTTTTTTTGTTTTGTTTTGTTTTTGTTTTGTTTTGTTTTCTAACTGCAAAATGACACTTGAAACAAAATAATGTCTTTTACCAGTAATAATCTCAATTAGACAAAATATTATAGGGAGACACTTTACCAAAACAATGACAAATGTCACTTTCAAAGCTGCATAAACATACAAAAATTCATGACTCACAATAGAAGTTCACTGACAGAAAGTTCAAAGCAGCTCCTCCTTATCCCTATCAACTTTCCTCTACATGATGATTCAGAGACCCAAGATCCTTCCACCTGGGCTCCCTCATTTTCATAGCACATTTCCACATTTACCCTGTCCATTTGCTGTGAGCCAGTGGACAGGGCAAGAGTAATGGTGGCTATGTGTGAGATGTTACGGCTTTGAAGATGCACACACCTCAACTCTCATCCCATTGGCCACAATCCAGTCACAGGCCATGTCTTCCCATGAGGGAGACAAGAAACGTAGTCTACTTGTATACTTAAGAAGTAGAAGAAATTGACCTGTCATCCAACAAACCAACTCTACTTCAGGTATCTATGTATGAGGCAGTGCGTTATCTCTGGCATCAATTTGTGAGATCTCATGCTATGAATTCTTAATCCTCAGTATGTCAACTGCCCATTTTTTAAGGGAGGTGGAAGGAATTGCATAACTGCCTTCAAAATCCAATTTTCTCTAGACTTTAAGCCACTATATGCTACCATGTGAGAACCCATTACAGAGATGAAAATAGTTGTCAAATTCTGACTTTCCGTACATTTATTCTTCAGTTCAACTAACATTTTAGTTGCCTAGATTGCATAAAGCACTAAGAATAAAATGAAAATAGGACACAGATTCTGAACTTATTACTGTTATTGTTATTATTGGTGTTATAATTATTATTGGCAGTACTATGGAATTGAGCTTCTCGGATTATTTGATCAGCGTATAAATTGAAGAGATAGGGTGAAAGTATACATCCCTGACGCACACCTTTCTCAACTTTAAACCATTCCTTGTTCTATTCGAACAACTGCCTCCTGGTTCATGTACAGATTTCTCATGAGCACAATTAGGTGTTCTGGTATTCCCATTTTCCGAAGTGTTATCCATAATTTGTTGTGATCCACACAATCAAATGCTTTTGCGTAGTCAATAAAACATAGATAGACATCTTTTTGATATTCTCTGCTTTCATCTAATATCCACCT
>VMDO01025876.1:0-27555 GCA_007922755.1 Pedetes capensis | reverse complement strand
AGAAAAAGTAAAAAAAAAAATTCCCAACTCCTCACCATGGCTCACAAAATTCGGTATAATCCAGCACTGCTCTGCCTTCTTTTCTTTCACTTTCAGCATTTAAAAAAAATTTTTTTGCAGTACTTAGGGGTTGAACCCAGGGCCTTTTGCATACTTTGCAAGTGCTCTATCACTGAGCTGCACTCCCAGCCAATTTTTTTCTTTTATCTTGAGACAGTCTCACTAAATTGCACAGGCTGCCTCTGGCCTCAGATCTCTGATCCTCCTGCCTCCACTTCCCAAGTTGGTAGGATTACAGGCGTGAGCCACCAAGCCTGACTCTCATTCAAAACCTGTTAGCCATTGTTGTTGGGTGCCATTGAGTTGGATCTGACACACAATGACTCTACGTACAACAGAACAAAACGCTACCCAACACTGTGCCATGCACACGATCTTTCTATGTTTGAGCCCAATGTTGCAGCACTATGTTTCTTCTCATTTTGAGTCCTCCCACATCAGCAAAAGGAGTTCTCAGGGGCTTTACTTCCAGTCCTGTCATTAAGGTCAACTCTGCTTTGAGGAAGCAACTCTTCCCCAGTCATTTCTTGAATACCTTCCAGCCTTGGGGGCTCACTTTCCAGCACTATATTTGACAGTGCTTCTCTGCTATTTATGGCTAGGATTTAGCTCAGTTGGTAGAGCACTGTGCTGCAGTCTCTCAGGTCCCAAGTTCAACTCCCAGCACTGCAAAAATGGGAGAAGGGCCTGGCAATCCACTCCCAAGGCAATCCCGAAACAGTCAGCCATTGAAAACCCTATAAGGGTCGCTATGAGTTGGATACCAACTTGACGGCACCTAACAACAACAACTCTGCTATTTATAGAGTTTTCAATGGCTAATTGTTTTGGAAATGAGCTGCCAGGTCCTTCTCCCTAATCTGTCTTGGACTGGAAGCTCAGCTGAAACCTATCCATCATGGGTGGCTCTGTTGGTATCTGAAATACCAGTAGCATAGCTTTCAGCATCACAGCAACATGCAAGCCCCCACTGCACAAGCTGACAGACATGTGGGAGTCTTTAGCCATAGTGGCCATATTTCTATCCCTCTGCTTTTACAGTTCTGGTAAAAAAGAAACTCCCTTCCCCTAGGTATTCATTCTGGGACTTCTGAGAAGTATGAATGAGTCCACCTGTCTCCAGGAAAACACCATGGTCTACTAAGGAGAAATAGCAGATTGGTGAACCAAGCCTTGGTCTTAGAGATCAACAGTAACTATAAGCCACCTGTTGATGAATGGCCCCTGTGAAGAGTGGGGCAATATCTCACAAACCACTCCTGTGCAGCAACCCATGGATAAACAGACTTGTTTTACTTTCTGACTTTACTAAGTTTTTGGCATTAGGGTTCTTCTAGCTGTTAACCACATTGGCATTATAAGATCCTACCATTATTTTCCCAGCTGTGCCATGAGACCTATGTATATGTCCTACATGATTTTGCTCCTCATCTTCAGGATTCCAAATGATCTATCTGTACAAATATTTCAAACACAAGCCAAAGGAGGTGCCTGTATATATTAAGTAAATGGACAACTAACCTAGTTCCCAGAAGCTATAGCAAAAGGAGACTTGCTTTTGGAAGTCAGAAACATTGAGTTGGTTGACATTAACTTGCAGCATGGGTTGTTCCAGGGGTTGGCTAATGGAGATTGAATCTCTGCCCCAGAACCCCCCAAAAATGTTACCCATCTCTTAACTGCTCCTGGTCATTCACATTTGAAGGCCATGGATCATCTGTAAACTATGCCTCTGGGATAACCCCACCCTTGACAGACCTTGGAAAGGGCTATCAGCTGTTAGTAAAGCTGAAGAGAACAATCTGCTTTGTACAATGAAAGAAAGTCCACACACAACAAAATCCAAGGTTATGGATGGGGTGAGGGCAGTTTACCTTGGCATTGTCTCCCTTTTATTCAGCTTTTGTTCATCTTTTCCTTCAACCACACCTGGAATACAAAGGTCTTTGGTTATTATTCGTGACCAACTAGGTGTGCTCTGAGAAACTCCTTGTTATACCTGAATTTGGCTTAGAATGAGGTGTCAGAATTTGAAGATACTGCAGACTTCCAAGCTTTGAACACACCTGGATTTTGTATGTTTTCCTTTGGCTGTTCTAACACAACCCCAAGGAATATCCTCAAAAAAAAAAAGCATTTTCCAGAGTTAACACAGGCTTTGCATTGACACCAGCCACCACCTTTTGAAAAAAAACTTTACAACTCCATGGACCAAACCAGGTTATTTCCAATCCAAGCCACATTTTGAGGCTAAGCTCAAGCCTCTTTAAATCTGTATCAATTTCTCCTTCCCCATCATTTCCAGGAATCTAAGGTACATCAGGGCGGGGATTTAGCTAAGTGGGTAGAGCACTGCGCTGCAGTGTCTGAGGTCCTGAGTTCAATTCCCAGCCCCACAAAAATGGGAGAAGGGCCTGGCAATCCACTCCCAAGGCAATCTCGAAACAGTCAGCCATTGGAAACCCTATGAGGGTCACTATGAGTTGGACACTGATTCGAGGGCACCTAACAACAACAAAAGGTACATCAGTGGAATCTGAGGAACATCCATACCATTTTATTTCCCGCAAATGATATCAATCTTGAATTTACTTTACTTTAGCAACTCCCCCAGAATAGTTCCACACTACAGTTCCTATCCCTTCAGCATCTACCACTGAATACTCATCAGATGGACAGTACCTGGGGAGTATGACTTCTCCCCAGTATCATAGTACCTAGAGGTCCCCAGCTGCCATTAGTCATTTGGCCTCCCAACATCAGCGGGCTCTGTTATTGAGGACTTCCTGGCTTTTTGGACCAGTTAACCTTGTGAACAGAATGCTTTATCCTCAACACAAGGGGTGTAACTCGGTGATAGAGTGAGCTCAATACCCAGCACCTGATAAAAGCAAAAAAGAGAGAAAATGGATTATCTCGATTTGGCAACCCCTGTTGCCTAGGCTGGCTTCAAACTCCAGGGCTAAAACAACCCTATCTCAAGCTTCTGAGCAGCGGAAATTACAAGGCATGCACCACTGTGCCTGGCTTGGCAACGTAGTAACTTTTTGACTTGCCCCTTACCTTTAAGATTTTGGGGGTTTTATTGTTGTTGTTGTTTTTGCAGTACTGGGGGACTGAACCCAAGGCCTCATTCACACTTTACAAGCACTCTACCACTGAGTTTCACCCCCGGGCCCCTTTAAAATTTTTTTTTTTTATCTTGAGACAGGGTCTCGCTAAATTACGCAGGCTGCCTCTGGCCTCAAACTTGGAATCGTCCTCCCTCTGGCTCCGGAGTCACTGGAATTACAGGCCATGTGCCACCCTGCCCAGCTGTTTTTGCATTGGGGGAGGTTTTTTGACTGTTGGTCTGTCTGTTTGTTTGACACAGGTCTCACTGTGTAGCCCAGGCTGGCCTGGAACTCACGCTCCTCCTGCCTTAGCCTCCCCAGTGCTGACATTACAAGGGTGCACCACTGAGGCCTGCTTTATTTTTATTTTGGGACAGGGTCTCACTAAATTGTCCATGCTGGCCTCAAACTTGTGATCTTCCTGCCTCAGCCTCCCAAGCACTGGGATTACAGGCATGTGCCACCACGCCTGGTTCACCTTTAAGATTTCTTTTATCCAAATTAGGCACAGCGCAAAGCATTACCGCTTCCTAATCAAAGCCTCCTTCCGTTTCCAACGGCCTCTGTGGCTCCACCGTGGAGCCTTCCTGCCGAACGCCTATGGCTTACCATTTCTTCCTCCGCTCTCTAGATATACAGCTTTTTCACGTCTTTCCTGTTGTCTGGCCCACTAGGTCTCTTCTCCTCAAAGGAGTCCCGCCTGTTTTACGAGCCAAGCAGTATTACAACATGACCACAGCTAAACTGGGCCCTCGTTCTGAGATGACGCACGCCGCGCTAAGTACCTGAAAGAGCAGGCTTCTGGTGCTCCCAGTAAGATCTAAATGGAACTCCAGCCCACAGCGCCCTCACATGGTAAGGAGTACCAGTGCAGCTGGCTAAACCTTTACAAATCAAAGCTTGACTCGAGTCCCACAGACCTCTGGAAACCAAATGGGAAAGTCTGCAAAATTTCAGGATCTAACAGAACTTCTGCACACAGAATGAAACAATCTGCCCTTTTATGGACTTGGAAACTGAAAAGAAAGCAGACATACACAACGTAACAGCAAGTTAGAGACAAAGTTGAGGTCCTTATAGGCCAAATCTCCTAATACCTTAAAGTTGTTGTTGTTGTTAGGTGCTGTCGAGTGGGTATCTGACTCATAGCGACCGTCCTTACAACAGGGGAAACACTATTGTCAGTGCTTCTCTGCTGTGCATAGGGTTTTCAATGGCGGATTGATTTTTGGGAGGGGGTTGCCAGGTCCTTCTCCCAAGCCTACAGCTTCTGGTGTTCCCAGGCGGTCTGCCATCCAGGTACTAACCAGGCCCGACCCTGCTTAGCTTCTGAGATCTGACTGGATCAGATGCCACAGGGCTATCTATGGCTGCAGGTCAATACCTTAAAGGATATGACTTAATGACTTTTAGGCTCAATTTTTCTACAGGGCTAGTCGCTTAGGTATTTTACAACAAAATGTAGGCATTTTAGAGGCAGAAATCATCACTTACGGGTAAAAAGTAAAGTCTGAATCAGAATCACTTGGTTTTTTGTTGTTGTTTTGTTGTTGTTTTGTTTTGTTTTCAGGGCTAAGTATTGAATCCAGAGCATTGCACATCCCAGGCAAGTGTTCTACTACAGAGCTACATCCCCAGCCTGGGAACTTGTTTTGATTTTTGAGACAAGGTTTTACTCTGTAGCCAGGGGTGGCCTCAAACCCATGATCCTCCTGTCTCAACCTCCCAAGTGCCAGGATTATAGGTATGGGCCACACCTGGCTGAATCAGTCTTTTAGAAAGAATTGAAGAAAAAGTAGTTAAATCATCTGGTTTATTTGCAGACCTAAGATAAGAAATAAGAACAGGTGTAGAAAACCAAAGGATTGCCAACAGTAAACTTTAGCTTTAAAATTCTCACAGGAGTGGGGTACAAGTGATGTGTGGCGAAGTAAACACTGTTGGGACTAAAATCAGGCCAGGATGTTTTTTATAAGTGTGTTATGTCATAAGTGAAGCTATCTTTCCAAAGATTAATTCATTTGATTACTAAAGATCCTTATCAGGTAATAGCCAAGACTGAGCTGAGCAATTTGTTGAAGAATGCTATTTTCCAAGAGAAAATCTATGTCTAGAAGCAAGCATAAAGGTATTGGAATTTCTTCCTTATTCTCAATTGGAAGATTGGACCAGTTGTACATAAAGATGTACATAAGGATAGACAATTTAGAAAGCATGGCAACTTAGAAAACAACCCAAGACACTGACATCCAGCAGACTTGGCTCTCTTTCCTTCAGAAAAACTCATACAGTAGTACTTTTTGAATGAATAATTTGTCCTAGAAGACCAACCCACCTGATGGCCATCTATTTTAATTCAAGCAGCTTAACACTAACAAGAACAACAAAGTCATTGACTTTGACTCACTGTAATAAGACTGTACAGCATGAGTCATGGGACAACTCTCACCAAATAGAGAATAAGGTGGTTATTGTGAAATTTGTGGGAAGGTGAAATTAGGTAAATTATGAGCTCAAAGCAAAGCAGGTCAATGTGTAAAGGGGTCAACATCAGGATTAGATTGTAAAAT
Source organism: Pedetes capensis (assembly GCA_007922755.1). NCBI lineage: Eukaryota > Metazoa > Chordata > Mammalia > Rodentia > Pedetidae > Pedetes > Pedetes capensis. The sequence goes on along the minus strand of VMDO01025876.1, from coordinate 21,812 downwards.
AGCCTCAAGCTCCTGTGTCTTTGGAGACTACAAAGCTAAGATAGATGTGGAATGTTATATCTTGGAACCTCAAGCAGCTTCTCTGTGTCACAGTGACTCAGATCCTCCAGGCAAGAGTAGGGAATTTCATGTTAGTAATCTAATTTCAAACATTTAGGTTTCTGATAATCTGTAATTTTTAGAGGACAGACTTTCTCAGTGAGTAAAAAAGAAGTGACTCAAAGAAGGATGTGCTTTTCACACTTCACAGCTGCAATGATCTAGAGCAAAATAGTCCTTCCTGATAATTTGTAGCAGTTTTTACACATATATGTTGAATCAACTTGATGAATAGCAGGGCAGATTTTTACCTCCTCAATCTAAACTAATTTTCACTGTATCACATCCAAACAGGGCTTTTATGCGGTGCATGACTTGTATTTCAAGTGTTTTCATGAAATTAAGTCATTGTCCAAATCTCATTAGGTCTAAAAATTTCTAATAGTACTACAATCAGGAAAAACTAAGGTCATTTGCACTTTGTAAATGAAAAGATCCAAAAATCAAAAGCTCTCCCTTGACCCCTAATCTTAAACTCTAAAGGTTTCTCAATACAAAGACAAACTCATACATGAACAAAAGCTGGACTAGGAAAGGGCCAATAGCCCAATCAGGCTACTGATTGAGAAAAGTCTAGGAAAGGTGGGGTTAGTCAGAATTAGAACAGAACTACATTTGTAGAAAAAGCTTTCCATTGGTAACAGCTGAAGTAAGAAATAAAAAAAAAAAACAGTGAATCTCTCCTGACAATTTTGTTATTGACTCTCTTATGATTTGATTAAACAAAGAAAGCCCTATACTATTAGATTCTGGCCACCTGGTTTCAGGGCCAAACAAAATTACATTTGAAAGTCATTGACATTTGATTATTATTAAAATGTGAGGCCCTTTATGCTGTTAGAAATGAACAAGTGCACCTGGAGCATGGGGAAGGGAGGGACACAACACAGCAGCCCTTCTATGCCTTAGGCTGGTTTTGAGTTAAGATCAAGAACTTGCTTGACTAGGAAAATAAAGAAAGCTAGAGTCTCATCCAAACTCAACCACTTACTAATTCTGTGTCCTTGGGCAACTACACATGGAAAGCTACAGTTGCATCATGTGATACAAATCTCGTTCAGTGCCTAAAGATGAAATGAGAGCAAAAGTGGGAAAGTTCCAGGAGCTGTGGAACTCTACAGAATAGAGCCAGGACCAAGTCTGTGGTCCATTTGAGACACATATTAATGCCAAGAAGAAAGCCAGAGAGTATCAATTCTGAGATAAGCCCACAGATGACAAGGGTAATCCAGTGGTGAACCCCTAGGATTTCCCCCTTAGCTCTCTGGATATATAGCACAAAATCACATTTAGAAATTGTTAGAGTGTTTCCTGAAAAGTCCTCTCAATTACATTCACAGCTCCAGAACTGAAAATTAATTGTATTCAGCAGAGAATTGACATGTGAAAGAACCAAAAAAGAGGCAAACAACAATGTAAATAGTGTCTCAAGAACTTCATCTATGATTGTCCCATACAGTATTAATTCCTGAAAAACAAGGTACCTCAAATAAGATTTAATGTCTTATTTCTCATCTGGCCCGAATAGTTGAGTTAATCAGGCAGAGCTTTCTGGTTTAGAACGGTATGTCAGACCCAGATTTAGATGTGGAAACATAATCCCGTTTATGAATAAAATACAGTAGGAGAAAATAAGGGAGCCAGTTACAGTTCCCATGCTTGACTACCTTTCAAAATGTACATGTTTCATATTGACAAAGGACAAAGTAAATTTTGCTACTCAACTGAGCTACCACTTCCCAAAGACCAAGGGTTGATAGGACAAGAAAACAACAAAAAGAAAACAGTGAGCTAGAGAAAGAGCCATAGCACCTACAGAGAGAAAGAACTAATTTAGAAGGAAGGAGCACTACCCTGACAACCTTTGGAAAATTCAAACCACGTTTATCTGCTCTCTTTATTGACTAACTTCCTGCCCATGTGGTTGTCTACTGACACCTTGAACTTATTATTACCTTTATCACACAGGTGATAACTTTTAACTTCTGCCCTGAGATATTACTATTAGAAAGATTGTGGCTATCAAAAGAGTACTGTGAGATCCAGGTGTCAGAATACCTATATCTGATGGTCAAAGAGCTGTCAGGGGATGATTCATGGGCAAGATGACATTTGAGCCAAGACCTAAAGGAGGAAGGAACCAGCCCCACAAAGATTGGAGAGGAAATGGTTTGCAGGTTTGTTGTTGTTGTTGTTGTTAGGTGCCATCGAGTCAGTATCCGACTCATAGCGACCCTCACAGGGTTTTCAATGGCTGACCGTTTCTTTCGGGATTGCCTTGGGAGTGGATTGCCAGGCCCTTCTCCCATTTTTGCAGTGCTGGGAATTGAACTCTGGACCTCAGAGACTGCAGCGCAGCACTACCCACTGAGCTAAATCCCAGCCCGGTTTGCAGGTAGAAGAGGCATTTTAGGTAAATTCCTGGGGTGAGAAAGATGGACATAGCAAGTGAAAACTAGTGGGTTTGGAACCCATGGAACCAGGAGGAAGTCGCTGAAGATTAGGTAAGAGCAATGAGCAGGGGCCAAGTGATACAGGGCCTTGTAGGTCATGGGAAGAAGGTTGGGTTTTGGTCCAAGTACACAGGGAAGCCCTGGAAAAGATTTAAGTTAGGGAGTTACATTATCTGTCTTAGATTTTAAGATTACTTATACTGTTATTTGGAAGGATGGAATAGGAAAGCCAGTTTGAGGTTGTTGCAATGGTCTATACCCAGAGAAGGAAAGTGAATGGAGGGTGGTACTCATGAGCAGAATCAAGATATGTCTTAGAATGAGAAAAACTCAATTCTTCCATGGATTAGACTAGTTTCTCCCATGGATTAGATATGTATGGGATGAGAGAAAGGAAGGAGACTAAAATAACTACTTATGACCTGTATAAAAGGATCAATAGGATTGTCACTATAAAGTTTTAAAAACTGGATTTTTCTTTTTTCGAAAGATTATAGTTTCAGTCTCTAAAAATAAAAGTTTATAGCTGGGTACTGTGGCGCACACCTATAATCCTAGCTACTCAAGAGGCTTAGGCAGGAAGGCCACAAGTTCAAAGCCAAAGGTAAGAGGTCTGCCTGTACAACTTAGTGAGACCCTGTCTCAAATAAAAGAGGAGAGACTGAGGGTATGGTTCAAAGGTATGAGATTCTTGGTTCAACCACCAGTACTGAACAAAAAGAAATATTTCTGTGTTTGATTTTCAAACTTTGATGTAGATTTTTTTTCTTTGCTTAAGACACAGATTCCTAGCCCTCACCCCTATCCTACTGAATCCAGTTGAAAGGAGACTGAGCCCGGGCATCTGCTTTTATAACAAGCCCTGCAGGTTTCTGATGTCAAGTGTGAGACTCACCAGTTTAAGGAGAAAAACTGTGATAAGCAGACACAGCAATTTGTTTAAAGAATAGATAATGAGTCAGATTAACCTACAAGTTCATTGAAACCACTGTTTCTGGTTCAGATAACAATGAGAGAAAATTCATGAATATTGTAACAAAATGTGATTGTAAAAGATGAGTTGAATCGCTAAGGATGAGGAAAGGCAAGTAGAAATTTTCTAAAGGAAACAATTATCTCTATTCTCATTATTATTTCTTGATGAACCAATTTATTTAGTGTTGGTGAGTATACAACTACAACAGCCATACCACCCTGGTGTCCAATCTCTTCAGATCTCTGAAGCTAAGCAGGGTCGGGCGTAGTTAGTACTTGGATGGGAGATTACCTGGGAATACTAGGTGTTGTAGGCTTAGGAGAAGGACCTGGCAGCCCACTCCCAAAATAGTGAGCCATTGAAACTCTATGAATAACAGAGAAGCACTGACAATACTACCGGGCATAGCAGTGTCCGGGAGTGTTTAGCTCTGTTGTACATAGGGTTGCTGAGTCGGACCCAACTCAATGGCACTTAACAACAACAAAGGATATATCAGGTAGTATAATTACACACTCTCACACGCACACACACACACACACACACAGTTATTTGAATAGTCTACAACAGGTATTTCAGCCACAACCTATAGGACTCAACACTGCTATGCTTTGTTGTTGTCGTTAGGTCAATTGAGTCATTGTCCGACTCATAGTGACCCTATATACAACAGGCAAGACACTATTGTCAGTGCTTCTCTGATATTCATAGGGTTTTCAATGGTAGATTGATTTTTGGGAGTGGGCTGCCGGGTCCTTCTCCCAAGCCTACAGTATCTGGTGTTCCCAGGTGGTCTCCCATCCAAGCACTAACCAGGCCTGACCCTGCTTAGATTTTGAGATCTGACAGGATCAGATGCCACAGTGCTACTACTGTAGGCCAATACTACTAAGAAACTAATAATTCTGGACATAGTGGCACATGCTTGTAATCCCTGCAACTTGGGAGGTTGGAGGCAGGAGAATTGTGAGTTTGAGGCCAGGCACAGTCTGTGTAACTTAGTGAGACATTGTCTCAAGGTAAAAAGAAATTAAAAGGGGCTGGGTTGCAACTCAGTGGTAGAGTGCTTGCAAAGTATACATGAGTCCCTGGGTTCAGTCCCCTAGTGAAGAAAGAAAGAAAGAAAGAAAGATTGAAAGAGGAAGGAAGGAGGGAGAGAGAGAAAGAAAGAAAGAAAGAAAGACAGACAGACAGACAGACAGACAGACAGACAGACAGGAAGGGAGGGAGGGAGGGAGAGAGAGAGAAAGGGAAGAGAAGGGAATAATGAATTCAGTCAAGGTTCACTGAGAAGCAGTAAAGTAGGCACCACGGAATGTTATAGAATACTTATAGGTGGGAGGCATTGGCAATGGTTTATAGTAAGGAATAAAGGGTAGGAAGGGAAAGAGTGTCTACCATGTGACCAATTCTTAACACACATTATTTCACTGAATTCTACACCATTCTGAGACTGAAGTCAGTATGTTCATTTCAGAAATGAGGGTACTGAAGCTCTAGGACATTAGATACTGTGCTGAGTCATGCTGCTAGTAAGCCACAGAATCAGAATTTAAACCAAGTTTTTCTGGTTCTGAATTCTGTCTTGGCTTCGTATGTGGGTGCATTGGTGGAGAAAATCAAATCATACACTCATCCCTCAATATTTTCAGTTAATCCTTGGTAGAAATGTAGGTTTGTGAAAGAATTACTGAAAAGCTGAGATACTGTATTTCTTCTTTCTAACAAGTCTTCCAGGAATAAATGTGACCAAGGCATGGTCTCAAGACAGAGAGGCCATGATAACAAGAAGAGCATTTACTCAATTCTGTTGTTGAATACCTCTGCTGCAGCATTGTGACTCACAATTCTGCTGCAAGTACTAATTCATTGCGGTTTCCTAAAACTTGGCTTACGCCTAATATTAAATTAAATAAACATATTTTTGAGGAGAAAAGTGGAGTAGGTCTGGATTTTGGTGTGTTAAACATAATTTTAGGTTAAATAAAAATTTGAGGATCCATGATAAGGTATTAAATCTATATTTGGTTTTTGCCTCTAAGAAAGCATTGACTCCCTTGGAGATATCATTTATTATTCATACACAGAAAGGACAAAACAAATTATTCCAGGTTTTTTTAATATCATGAAGGTGGCATAACCTTATGAAAATTAAACAATTTTAAATGCATGATTTCCTATAATTCTTTCCACAAAACCTAGAAATCATAATTCATTATTCTCTATAAGTTGCTGGTTTCCTTGCCCTCTGTGTGCTACAAGATAAAGGCAGACATTTGGAAGAAAATGTAAGACCGCCTTCTCTATGAATATTCATGTGGAGAACCCCTTACCCTTCCCTATCCATCATGGTGAATCATTGAATTAATCAATGTTGTTAAGTGCTGTCAATCAGAGTCCGACACATACCCACCCTATGTACAACAGAACGAAACACTCACTGACACTGTGCCATGGCTGGCACTATGTCAGTGCTTCTCTTCTACTCAGAAGGTTTTCAATGGAGAATTGTTTTGGTATTGTTTTGGGGAGTGGGCTGCCAGGTCTTCCTCCCATTTTTGCAGTGCTGGGGATTGAACTCAGGGCCTTAGAGAGCACAGAGCAGCACTCTACCAACTGAGCTAAACCCCAACCCATTGAATTAATTACCTATGACTAAATAACAACATGCCCCAAAACTTAAGGGCCCCAAACAGCAAATATTTATCTAATAGTGTCTGTGGATCAAATATTTGAGAATGGTTTAGTGTGTAGTTCTGGTTCAGGATCTGCCATGAGGGTATAATCAAGATGTTGGCCAAGGGTGTAGTCATCTGAAGATCTGAATGAGGCTAGAGGATCCGACTTCAAGCACACTTACATGACTGTTGGCTGGATGTCTCAGCTCCTCACCAGATGGGTCATGCCATAGGGCTGCTTGAGTGTTCTCAAATGGCTGATAGTTTCCCCCAAGAGGAAATGATGCAAGACAAAGAGAAGCAAGGAGGAAGCCTTTAGTCTTGGAATTTATATACCATCACTTCTGCCATATGCTGTTCATGAAAAGTGAGTCTCTTAAGTTTTGCCCACACTAAAAAAGCAGGAAATTAATTCCTGCCTCTTGACAGGAGTATCAGAGAACTCGTGAACTTATTTTAAAACCATCATAACCATGGAAGTGAAAAATTAGTGTGTTTTCCCATAAGACAGAGAATGTTCCCACCAAATACTAGTGACACTTTCTTGTGAGTGCCAGATAAGAATGAGTTCTTTAGTAAGAAAACAAAATAATAGTGACCTACGATATCATGTGGGGAAGCAATTTAATGCAATGGTGGTTATCCAGATTACTATCAAGTGACGTATCCCAGAGGTTAAGAAACAGAAAGGCTCACAAATCAAATTATGAATCACATACAGTTTGTTAAATCAATTTAAAACAGAGTGAGAAACAAGAGGAAGGAGATGTGGTAGCCTAGTACACTCAGGATAGTGTCTAAGCAAGGTGGAAGGATCATACACCTAAATCTTTATATGGATTTTGTCTCTCTCTCTCTCTCTCTCTCTCTCTCTCTCTCTCTCTCTCTTTCTCTCTCTCTCACTCTCTCTCACTCTCTCTCTCTCCCCCTACCCACTCTCTCCCATCCCCTGCCTTTTCCCCCACCCCTTTCTTCCATATTATGATACATAAATGATACAGTTACATAACTATGTATTGTGGGCTCTCATCACACAAATGGGAGATTCCTGGTACCAATGACACACACTTGCTTTGTTGGGGAGATTCAGAGACAAGCATACCTGGATAGATGTAGCTTGTCAATAGGCCTACTGAATAGCTATGAGATTAATTTATTTTTCTTCAGAAAAATACATAAAATCCAGAATTGTACCCTACTGGATGTAACCATTGGGTAAGCAATTTAGGGGCCACATAACTGTCAGCACAGAGATAGCATGATCATGACTTAGTCTTGGCATTTCCACCACTTTCTTTCCATAAGAACACTCTATTCTCTTACATATTCCATTTATTCTATCATTTCACATATCTTATTAGTTACTAATTTACCATTTGCATTTAAAACCTCATATATTCTGCCTGTCCCACAAGTTGCATGATTACTTATTCTCTATACTTAACAGGTCCTATGAATTTTGCCTGTATCTTATAAGCTTCTAGCTTACTCACTGCTTGTATGTAACACTTCTTTTTATTACTAATTTTTCTTTTGCAGTGCTAGGAATAGATCACAGGACCTAGCATGTGCTAGGCAAGCACTCTACCACTGAGCATATCCCCGTCACTACTTAACACTTCTTATGACTTTCATCATTCTCATTTAATTTTCTTTACTATAGAAAAAGTATTGAATTATATCATAAATATGAATTATACCAGTTGTATTATTCTCAAATAATACAAAACTACATTTCACACTGTCTTTAAAAGCAAAAACAGCCCTCTGCTAATTGCGGAAATATTTTTTTCTCCATATGCATTAGGATTGTGTGATCTGTAGCAGAAATAGATGTTAGCATTTAAAAGAAGTAATTAGATCACTGAGTAATGGGAGTACGTGGCTGGTGGCTTGTTTAGACGATAGTGATCTCTATCCACACACATCCTACCCCCACCACTGCCCTCTGAACAACCAGTGACAATCATCAAAGTACACTCAGAAGATTCAGGAGACCCAGTGATGACTGAAGAAACCAAAGAGCCTCTTGCAGCTTTGGATCTCTGGAAGCAGATACTATGATGTAGTCTGGGGTGCAAGATGCTTATTAGGGATCAACATATTTGAAAGAAGGGGAAATAGAGGGAGAAAATGAGCTACAGTGCAGGCCTGAAAGAAACTAGCTCAACCTAATGGGGATCTCTAAAGATAAAGTTGCCTATTAGAGTTTTCCCCTATCAGGACAAAACTTCAGGGCTTTTATATCTCTGCCTCATTTTAGTCATTGGATGTGGGCTGCCCTGGAAGGACCTGACCTCTAGCAAGGGTGCTCTCTGCAAATGAGGCAGACCCTAAGGACTCACCACTGGTGGTACCTGATAACTACACCACCTGTGGCTGGTTTGCAAATTCTCCCCTAAAGTGAGATCCACGTAGAACATCTTTGTATCTAACACAGAGCCAGATAGATCTTTCCCTGTAGGATGGAGTATAGAGGAAACAACATTCAGACAGAGAGATTTGAAAGAAAGCATTTTGGAAAGTAAAGGACAAACCTGAGAGTAAAAAAAAAAATCAATTAAAAGTTTTTTTTAAGTGTTGAGAGATGAGCACGATGGTGCACACCTCTAATCCCAGCTATTTGGGAGGTGGAGGTAAGAGGATCGCAAGTTCTAGGCCAGAGGCAGCCTGTGTAACGTAGTGAGATCCTGTCTCAAAACAAAAAGTTTTTTAAAAATGGGCTAGAAGAGCAGCCCAGTGGTAGAGCACTTGCAAAGTGTGTGCAAGGCCTTGAGTTCATCTCCAAGAACTGCAAAAAAAAAAAAAAAAAAAAAAAGTGTTAAGCTGGGGAAAAGTGGTCCTCTTTAAGGAAAGACCTATGTCTTTGAGTATATCTCTGAGGAGATGGCAAAGGAAGTTAAATGCAGCTAGAAATTCAGTTTTTATCTTCTTTTCTGGAAGAGTTTTATTCCTTTAGTTAAAAGGTAACAAGAGAGAGTAGCAAGAAGAAAGGGGTCTATTGTACATTACCCCCCTCTATTTCTTACCACAGCTCCCAAAGGAGAAGGGACACCTGCTGACTGAGTGAGCTGCTTCTCTGAGAAGGAACACAGTGGTGTTTGTCCAGTCATGCAACACTTCCCACAGGTAAGCCACAGGCAGCAGGGAGGCTAAAAGAGAACTTTTCAGGAGAGAACATATATAGAAAAGATCACAACTCCTGGTTATGTTTATAAATTAGTAAATGATGCCTCCAAAGAAAGAGGGGGGGGGGTCCTAGCAAACTGCTGGTTTACTCACAAACTTCTGGCAGTGTAAAGTAGCTTTGTCTGAAACATTTACCTAGTGTTAGCCTAAAAAGCAAGATGAGACAAATCAAGTACAAAAACAAAGAGTTTATTCAAGCCAGTATGAAGATGGTCACCTGGAGGCAATGAACTCTAGCCACTTAGTATTAGTATGCTCCCAATGGCTAGCTGGGATTTAGCTCAGTTGGTAGAGCACTGTGCTGCAGTCTCTGAGGTCCTGAGTTCAATTCCCAGCACCATACAAATGGGAGAAGGACCTGGCAATCCACTCCCAAGGCAATCCCGAAACAGTCAGCCATTGAAAATCCTATGAGGGTCACTGTGAGTCGGATACCAACTCTATGGCACACAACAACAACAACAATAACAATGGCATCTGAGGGGTCTGGGTCCTTATAGATAAAAGAACAAAGCCATGCATACCTATAATCCCAACAATTCAGGACCCTGAGACAGAAGGATGGCAAGTTTGAGGCCAAAGGCAGCCTGCCCAACTTAGACCCTGTCTCAAAATAAAAAACTAAAAAGAAGTTGAGGTGCAGCTCACTGGTAGAGTGCTTGCCCAGCATGAATAAGACCCCGGGTTCAAATTCAAGTACTGGAAAACAAAAAAGGGCAAAGCCAGGGTGTATACCCTTGGGAGGCTGAGGCCAGAAGATCACTTGAGCTCAGGAGTTCAAGGCCAGTCTGGGAAACCTAGTGAAATCGCATCTCAGCATAGAAAGAAAGAAAGGAAGGAAGGAAGAGAAAGGAAAAAGAAAATAAGGAAAGAAAGGAAAGGAGAAAGGAAAGAAAAGAGAAAAGAAAAAAAAGGAAGGAGGGGAGAGGGAGGGAGGAAGAAAGGAATGAAAGAAGGAGGTTATAGCTGTTACAATTGCATTGGTTGATGAGAACAACACAGGACATGATTGGTGGTTGGTAACCTATGTTATATGTTTCAGTTAATAATTGCGATAAACAGGAAAGACTTTTCCTGAGGTTATTTTATTATCTTTATGGTGTTAGGGAATCTTCAGAAACCTGCTATTCTGAGTCAGAATGGCTTAGGTGACTACAATTTCATGGCTTATGTTGCCCTGGCTAAATAATTTTGTGACTTTATTTCAATTGTGTGTGTTTGTGTGTGTGTGTGAGTGTGTGTGTGTGTGTGTGTGTGTGTTTCTAAATCCTTTTGCACTAGCAACCAGAAGGTAATTCTAATCTAAATTTTGAATGTTTCAGTTTTGGTAACAGGTTCCTATGAATGGTGGGTGGGTTAGTCAGGAACTAGTAACACAAAAACCTCTAAAATCTCAATGGCTTGACACAACAAAAAGTTATTTCTTGTATGATACAATGGGGTACTGCCACATGGTCACCCAAGTCACTGAAATTCCACCATCTTGAAGCTATGCATTAAAAACATATGGTCTCTACCCACTACTTCACACAACTCACTATCCAGAGTCCAGTTACATGGCAGCAACCTCAATGCAACCTCAGTACACACACACACACACACACACACACACACACACACACGGACTGCAACTTACCTGTGTATCCCAATAATAGAAAATTAAATGAGGCTTGGTGAGCACATAGCATTGTCTCTGGTTCTGCAGAAAAGCCTGATGAACTTTAACATGTCTTCTCAGTTGTGTGTGTGTATGTGTCTATATTGCTAGAGATGGAACCCAGAGCCTTGTGTGTGCTAGGCAGGTGCTCTGCCATTAAGCCACATCCCCAACCCTAGCAGTTGCTCTTAGTTTTGTCTGGTTTAAATAATTCTAGGCTTGGAACTGCATACTAGCACACAGATCAACTGCTTTGGGGAGGAGGATATTAAATTACACTTTTGAGACAAATTGGTACCCAAAGATTATTGTCTTACCTTATTTATAAACCTCAAAACTGTTGGGCTTATAAAAATGATGAGTACAACTGAAAAACTATGTTCCTATGCTCAGGTTCAAATGTTTTAGAAATAGTCTTCACAATTTTAGAGCAATCAAAATCAATAGAGGACTGGTGGTCTATGAAAACCCTAAAGAGGCCAATAGTATTCTTCCATATTTTCCCTTGGAAAGTAAAATAAAGTAGCTCTTTGGGGTTGTTTCTATGGATTATTTCCTTTTAAAAATATGAATAAACAGAGTGCTTCCCATCCATTTGTGCCATCTAAACTCATGGATAAATACAGCATCCAAATATCTTTTTTTCATTCCATTTCCTTTTTCCTCTTTTCTTTCTTTTTTCCTTTCTCTTCTTTTCTTTCTTTCTTTCTTTTTTTTTCTTCTTGAGACAGGGTCTCACTACATAGCCCAGGCTGGTGATCCTCCTGCCTCAGCTTCTCTAGAGCTAGGATTACAAGCATGTGCCATCACACCTGGCTCCTTCTCTTTCTTAGTTCAATTGAGTCTGATTCATAGACTGGTACCACAAATTGTCATTCTATCTCTTTCTCAATTCAATAAAACCATAAATCATCAGCAGCTAGATACTGCAATTGCCCTGTTGAAATGAATACACTTTCACTTTACAAGTATTTATTGAACGCATACTAGGGGTGAATGAGGCAGTTTCATCTAGAGTGATAACAGTTATCATAACAGAAAAATGCCCTGCCCACTTCAAGCTTACACTATAAGCTAATGGATAAAGACAAATAATTCAGGAAAAATAAATAATGCATCAGAAGGTTGTAAGTGGTATAGAGGAAAACAGAGCAACAGAGCAAGGAAGGATGGGACTTGACATGTGGCTCGTCACTGCTCAGAGAACTATTTGGGAGTTAGAATCTGAGGAATAAGAAAAAAGTCATGGGCTTCTTATCATGACTGCTATGAACAGAGGTAAAGGTCATGGGGAGATTATTTTTTATACTGTCATGGCAGATAGTGGTGGTAAAGCTGAGATGGGTGTGGGGAAGGTGGAGACCTTGCCAGGAACATACAGAAATCTAGTCTCCTTTTTCATTCCTGCCAGTGGTGATGTGGAAACTGAGGAACAGATTATTATAACCAGAGAATGTACAGTTCTGGGACTCTATATTCTTGCTCTCCATTGACTTGGCTGCTTTTCTCACAAATTTATAAAATATTTGAAGGCAGAAATTGTACTTGCTATCTATTTGTTGCTGTTGTAGGTGCTGTCAAGTCAGGTCCAGCTCATAGTGACCCTATGTACAACAGAACGAAACATTCCCTGACCCTATGCCATGCCTAGCACTATGTCAATGCTTCTCTGGTATTCATAGGGTTTCCAGTGGCTGATTGTTTTGAGAGTGGGCTGCCAAGTCCTTCTCCCATTTTGAGGGTGCTAGGAATCAAACCCAGGAACTCAGAGCATACAGAGCAAACACTCTACCAACTGAGCTAAACCACAGCCCGTTCCTATCTATTGTTGTTGCTGTTAGGTGCCATGCAATCAATGTCCAACTCATAGCAACCCTGTGTAGAACAGACCAAACACTATTGCTGTGCTTCTCCGCCATTCATAGGGCTTTCTGACTTGTTTTGAGAGTGGGTTGCCAGATCCTTCTTCCAAGCCTGGACCTGGTGTCCCCAGGTGGTCTCCCATCCAAGTACTAACCAGGTCTGACCCTGCTTAGCTTCCAAGATCTGACCAGATCAGATACCACAGTGATATGGCTGCAGGCTTCCTATTTTTGTTGTTGTTGTTGTTGTTGTTGTTGTTAGGTGCTGTCGAGTCGTGTCCAACTCATAGCGACCCTCACAGGGTTTTCAATGGCACATTGTTTCGGGATTGCCTTGGGAGTGGGTTGCCATGTCCTTCTCGCATTTTTGTGGTGCTGGGAATCAAACTCAGGACCTCAGAGACTGCAGAGTGGCACTCTACCAACTAAGCTAAATCCCAGCCCCTCCTATTTATTAGGATTCACTAAATGTTGGATGGGGCTGGGATTTAGCTCAGTTGGTAGAGCGCTGTGCTGCAGTCTCTGAGGACAGGAGTTCAATTCCTAGCACCGCAAAAATGGGAGAAGGGCCTGGCAATCCACTCCCAAGGCAATCCTGAAACAGTCAGCCATTGAAAACCCTGTGAGGGTTGCTATGAGTCGGATACTGACTCGACAGCACCCAACAACAACAACAAAATGTTGGATGAGTCAATCTCTATGGCATGCATTTTTAAATGCTATGGTGTTAGCAATCTATAAGAGTATTTTGAGGGTGGCTTTATAATATGTCCACTTGGTATGGCTGAACTACATTTTCTAGAATTCCATTTCTTGCATGTGTCTGATTAGGGTTAACCACAAGAGAGATTCTTGAGATATTTGGAACACAGAAGGGAAGCAATGGCCATTTTGTAGCTCACACATGTTGCTGATCTGCTAACTCATTTACTGGTACGAGGCATGTCAAAAGGAAATGATTCTATTTTAAAGAAATAGGAGGCTGAGTGTGGTGGCGCACACCTGTAATCCCAGTGACTCGGAAGGCAGAGGCAGGAGAATCACAGTTTCAAGGCCAGAGGCAGCCTATATAACTTAGCAAGACACTTTCAATTTAAAAAATTTTTAAAGGGGCTGGGAGTACAGCTCAGTGGCAGAATATTTGCAAGGCATGTGCGAGGCCCCAGGTTCAGCCCCCCTGCCCCCCACCCCATTCAGAAAGAAAGAAAGAAGAAAGGAGAGGAGAGGAGAGGAAAGGAAAGGGAAAGGGAAATTCTTTATTCTCAGCCAAATACAGTGGCCATGGCTTGGGAAGACAGATTCAAGTTACCCTGAATGATATGTTCTGAAGTGAAAGAGGCTGCATGAAGTTTTATAGCGAAAGAACAAAGAAAATCATAATATATTCAACAAATACTGTACATTGGTGGACAGGCTACAGTGGAATGGGGATAGCTTTTCCATAGGTTTCAGATGTTATCTTATGGCATTCTTAACTTTGGGGTTGTTGGAGGCTAGTGATCTGTTCAGTTTAATAATACATTCCAAGAGGTTTGCCTAATAGTCATGAGAATGTTAGGTCAGACACAAAGGGTAAAAGGTAAATGGCTATATTTCTAAAAGGCCTAAGGTAATCCAAGATAATTGTGGCTCTGGAGATGCAACATTTCATCTCTCCAAATGATGTTCTACTCAGCCAGAGTCAGTCTGCAGGATCTTCAATATAGATGCAGCTTCTTCAAAGAACTTTGGCTTCACAGGTAATAGTTGGACCAGCAACTCTACTTTCCCCTGGGTCCTCCTTCAGCTTTTCAAATTCCTGAGGCAGATGTGTGTGTTTAACACCACAATGGAGCACAACACCCAGGCCACTGAGGTCAGAGGCAATAAAAACTGACATGGATTTCATTCTGTCATTGTGGGATTCCAACCTGCCTTTTGTCTTTTCCACTTAAGTTTTATCTTCCCTTCCTGGCAACCTGCTTTGTTGACTTTATAAAGATACAAAGTTATGTACATACACATACTTACATCTCACAGTTCTGCCTCTTTAGTTGGACCATAATGGATATAAATACTTTAATTATTAACATTATCAGAGAATTAAAGGAAAATATTGCATTATGAAACAAAGCTAGGGTACTATAACAGAATGAACATTCAAAAATCACCCCAAACCTGGACACAGTGGCACATACATATAGAAGGTTCTCTTGAGTCCAGGAATTAGAGGCTAGTCTGGGCAACATAGAGCTCATGTCCAAACAAACAAACAAAGGCACTCAAATACTATATTAAATATAGTCTTTAAAAAACCCCAAAAGCAATTAGAACTGTTAAGTTATATTTGGTCTAAAGCTGCCTCCATACACAGTAAACTGTAATTTAACTTAATATGAAACAAATCACAATTTAACTTGGCAAGATATTCTTATGACAAGGAATTGAGTCTCAGCCAATCATAGCAGCTAAGCTTTCAGCCTATCATAAGCTACAAACTGCTTAGACTTGTCTAAATAAGTCAAACATCAAACTGTAGCCAATCTGGCTATTTCTGTATGTCAATTCCTTTTTCTATAAGTACTGCCTGCCCACATCACTGGATGGAGCTTCCTGAGCTTTTGCTGCTTCAAGACGCTGCCATATTTATGAATTGTTTCTTTGATCAAGTAAATTCTTCTAAATTTAATTTGTGTAAAGTTTTTCTTTTAACAGAACTCAAAAAATAATAGCAAGAGTTTTAAAAATCCATAGAATGGGATGACAGGTATAGCTCAGTGATAGAGCACTTGCCTAGCATGCCTGAAGCCCTTAGTTCAATCCCCAGAATGACTAAAAAGAAAAATGCAAAAGAGGGAGGAAGGGAGGAAGGAAGGAAGAGAGGGAGGAGAAAGAAAGAAAGGAGAAGAGAAGAAAAGAAAGAAATTTGAAGGTATAGACTTATCATGGAGACTTAAACTAGTGAAGGCAACAAGGTAAGTCTTCTTGAAAGATGTGATATTTTAGCCGGGTTAGAGATGATACCAGCTGGGTGCAGTGGTGCATACCTATAATCCCAGCAACTCGAGAGACTGAAACAGCAGGATCCCAAATTTGAGGCCAGAGGCAGCCTCCATAACTTAATGAGACCCTGTCTCAAAATAAAAAATGAAAAAGGAGTCAGGGGTGCCGATCAGTGGTAGAGGATGTATCTAGCATGGGCAAGGCCCTGGGTTCAACCCCCCAGTACTGCAAATAATAATAATAAGAAGAATAAGAATAAGAAGGAGAAGGAGAAGGAGAAGGAGAAAAATAAATAAATAGATAGATAAATAAAAGATGATGCTATTCATTAAGATAATGGAAGAGGAAGACTATGAGTATAGCTCAGTGGTACAGCATGTGCTTAGCAAAGTGAGGCTCTGCGTTCCATTCCAGCACCACACACAAAAACAAATGGTAATGGAGGAAGAGGAATAGAAATTATGCAAGTGTAAAAGAAAAACCATATTTTTCTTTCTTCAACACTCACAGATTCTTAGTTGGAATGGATTCTTATAATAAAAGGCAGATTAGAAAGAGAACATTACATTTCACATATACATAGGAGACACTCTGTTGTTGTTGTTGTTAGGAAGCCATCGAGTCATGCCTGACTCAAAGAGACCCTCACAGGGTTTTCAATGGCTGTTTGGGGATTGCCGAAGGAGTGGATTGCCATGTCCTTCTCCCATTTTGGGGATACTGGGAATCGAACTCAGGCCCTCAGAGACTGCAGAGCAGTGCTCTACCAACTGAGCTGAATCCCAGCCCAGGAAACACTCTGTTGTTGTAGTAGTAGTAGTAGTAGTAGTAGTACTCAAATAGGTGGCTTTGAATTCTAGCTGATACAGCATCTTCAGCATAAAACAGTAAATTTTTAGCTGACTATTGTGGTACAAACCTGTAATCCCAGAACTCAGGAGGCGGAAGCAGGGAGGATTGAGAGTTTGAGGCCAATTTGAGCTACATAGTGAGACCCTATCTTAATAATAATAATAGTAATAATAATAATAACAACAACAACAAGAACAACAATAATAAGTTTTTAGAGAAGTGATAAAATGAGGGATTTTTTTGGGGGGGAGTCTTTAGGGGGAGCAACTTGGAGGAAGGCAAATTACTGACAAAGGCTAGTTAATAAAGCTTGTTCATCCAGATTCATCTGGTACCATCTCCAGGCCAGTAAGCACTCAAAATTGTCTTCAGTGGAAACCCTTCCTTCTCCCTGGTAAAGAAGGGGGCAGGATAGCCCTCATAAATCTATGTCCTGCCTTTAAGCAAAGACAGGGAGGACAGAGAGGTCCCCAGCATCTGCTGCTTCTTAACTGCCCTTAGCTCAACAATCCATGCTATTATGTGGTTGCATATTCTGGTCTCCCACATAAGAAAGATGAATTGTATTCTAGACCTGTTGAATGAGGTTATGGTGCTTATGCACAAGTGATGTTATTTTGGTGGCATTCAGATGTATGTTAGCCCGGCCCTCACAAAAGAGGTCTGACTTGTGAGTCTTCACCCTGTCTATGGTGTAGGGGTGAAGGGAAATTTCTCCTCTACCCTCTGAAAGTCTGCTTAAATGAAGTAACAATACATCACATAGGGGAAACGACACATATTTATTAGTGAGCACAGGGAAAAATCATATCATGAGTATGAAAGCCATACACAAAAGTATAAGACCCAAAGGAGGGCTAGATAGTTGAAGCTTATATGACCTTCTTCTTTGGTAGAGGGAGACCTTAAGGGGTCTTAAATGATTATAAAAGGAATGAATGGACCCAGAAACAGAAATCACCTTGTAAAGGGATTCCTTTGGCATTTGTATGAGCCCAAGGGACTGGCATCATCTTGTAACAAAGTCTGTCCAGGTCTTCTTTTCTGTGATGTATAATGAGACTTCAAGGTGGGGATGGAATGCACCTATGTTCCCTTTTGTGGTTCTGGTACTAATACAGATGAAAGAAGTCCAGAGAAAGCTTCTTCTTGTGCTTGGAGAAGAAACAAGACAAGGTTAGCAGGACCTTGAATCTGTGGCTGTTTCTAAGGCCTCTTAGAATGTCAAATGCCAATCTTTGAGCTATCATTTTTCTGAGCCCCCAACATTGGTAAAGAAGTCTAGAGAAGTGTGGTATAGTTTGCCAGAGGGCATGGAGTAAGAACAAAGAACCCAGAGCAGAATCCGGACAAACACAGTCATTCAGAAATAGGTAGAAGAAAAGGAATCAGAGAAAAGCAAAAGGAAATCGAAAAGTGTGGTGTGCCAGAAGTGAAGGGAAAGCAGAACTTCTAGGAAAGTTGCTAAGTGATGGAGAAAGTCAAATAAAATGAGGATTGAGAAATGTTATGTAGATTAGCAACAAGTAGCTCATTGATAAACCTGGCAGAGCAGAATGGTAGAGGCAGAATGCAGACTGCTAAGGAATGCAGACTGGATTAGGAGAAAAATCCTATGTAGACAACTCACTAAAGAAGTCCTGTGCCTGGCCCAGAATTGGGGAGTGTTTCGTTCTGCTGTATATAGGGTCACTATGAGTCGGACTTGACTGGACTCCACAGTACTTAACAACAACAAAGAAGTCTGGCTTTGAAAGGGAGCTGAGAAAGCCACAGAGAAAGAGCAAGAAAATGAGAATGAATTCAATAAGCAATAGGTGAAGCAAGATCGGATGGAAAGAGACTCCTTCCTTTTTCCTTCCTTCCTTCCTTCCTTCCTTTTTCTTTCTTTCATTTCTTTCTTCTTTCTTTCTTTTCTTCTTTCTTTCTCTTTCATTTTTCTTCTTCCTTCCCTTCTTTCTTTCCTTTTCCCTTCCCTTTCTTTTTCCTTATCTTTCCTTCAACCCTCCCTCCCTCCCTTCCTTCCTTTAAGCAAAGGGATGGAAAACAAAGGGAAGGGAAAAAAAGAAAGAAAGAAACATCGATAGGAAGGAAGGAAGAAAAGAAAGAAAAAAGGAAGGAAGGAAAAAAGGAAGGAAGAAAGGAAGGAAGGGAGAAATTAGGTAGAAATGGTAAGAATACTACAGTAGATAGGATCCAGGGCACAAATTCTACTGCAACTGGAAGGAACAAAAAAGCTGCTGCTGCAGATGCTGACAGTGGCTTGTAGATTGAATTGCAGGGAGCTGAGACAATTTTTGTTATCCAGTTTCCCAGGCCTCATAGGACTAAAAATAAATTTGAAAATGTAGACTTACTAGAGGCAATAATATTCGCAGTGATAAAAGTGACAGTTGATCATAAAATAAATTCATTTCATTCATTTAACATTTATCTTGTCCTTTAATAGGTTTTATAAGGATACTCCAATGAAAAAGATTGTCTTCATATTATTAACAGATGAGAAAAAAGACAAACAAACAAGAGTCCCCCACCTCAGGAAATGATGACCCCATCATTCCTCCCAATTCCCTCCTTCCCCAAAACTCCTGTAGCTATTCACTGGGAATATGGGTCTATGGGTGTATTCTACTTCCAAAACAGCTCTAGAATTTGGAATTTGACTATTTCTATCTCCCCAGCCTCCACCTGAATCCAAGGTACTGTTCGGTTTTTCGTTTGTTTGTTTTTTGTTTTGTTTTGTTTGTTTTGTTTTGTTTTGTTTTTGAGGCAAGGTATTGCTGTGTAGCCCAGCCCAGCCCAGGCTGACCTTGAACTCGGAATGGTCTTGCTTCTGCTTCTTAAGTGCTGGGATTACAGATGTGTGCCAGTATACTTAGGGTTTTTGTTTTTAGGTTGGTTTGGTTTGGGTTTTTTGCAGTGCTGTGGATGGAATCCAGGGCTTTATGCATGCTAGGCAAATTTTCTGCCACTGAGCTACACCTCCCAGCCTCTCAAAGCCCTAGTAGCTGGACCAATGCAGTAGCCTCCTAACTGTTCTCCCATATCCAGCCTTGTCCCTTTCCTCCAATACTCCACGCAGCAGCTACAACATGTTGTTATTGTTAGGTGTCCCCAAGTCAGTATCTGACTCATAGTGATCATACCTACAACAGATGAAGCACTATTGTCAGTGCTTCTCTGCTATTCATAAAGTTTTCAATGGCTGATTGATTTTTGGGAGTGGGTTGCCGAGTCCTTCTCCCAAGCCTACAGTATCTGGTTGTTCCAGGTGGTCTCCCATCCAAGTACTAATCAGGCCTGACCCTGCTTAGCTTCCAAGATCTGACGGCACAGGGCCACGGCTGCAGGCAGCTATAACATAGATCACATCATTATGGTCAGCTACTTGAAACCTTCCGATGTTTTCCAACTGCTTGGAAATAAAATCCAGAATCCTGGGCATAGTGGTACATGCCTGTAATCCCAGCACTTGGGAGGCTGAGTCAGGAGGATCATAAGTTCGAGATCAGCCTGGGTTAAATAGAGAAATCCTATCTCAAAATATAAAAAAATACATTGGTGGGGAGGGATAGGACAGGAGAGGGGAGTTATGAGAGGGCAAGGGGGGAAGTGAACGTGAGCAATGTACAATGAAATGTATGTATGGAAATGTCATAATGAGACCCATTAAGTTGTACATTAAAAATTACCAATGTAATTTTTAAAATATAGTAGCCATGCACTGCAAGATCTTACATTCTCCTACTCACCTGCAGGAGAGGAAAATAAGTTTTTCTTCAACTTTCATGAGTTTTTTAGTTGGAGTGGACCCCTGTAACCAAATGTAGATTAACAGGAGAAAAACAAACAAGTTTATTAATGCATGCAGTGCACATCACTTGGGAGAAACCTCAATGACAAGTAACTCAAAGGGCTGGACATGGTAGCACATGTCTGTAATCCCAGCACTCAGGATGCACCCACAGGAGGGTCAAAAGTTCAAGGTCAGCCTGTACTACATAGTGAGACTACCTCAAAAAAAGAGAAAGTATCACAAAGCAGTGGTTTAGAACTCCACATGCATAGCATCTTCAACAAAGAATAAATTTATAGAGAAATGACAGGGCAAAAGAAAGAGGTTTTAGCCTTCTAAGGGCAAGAAACTGTGGGAAGGTGTATATGGGAAGAAACTAATGCAAAAGGTTTTGTTTGAAGATACTTCTGGTGCTACTTATGGGCCGATAAGAGTCTAGAGTTGTTTCCAATAAAGGAGAACTTATTTTATTATTATACCTGTATTATTACCATTATTAAATATATTATTGCCTTTACACAGAAAAAGACAGAGTTCTTCTTCCATTTGCTGTTTCTTTTTTATTTTTCAACTTTCTTTCTTTCTTTCTTTCTTTCTTTCTTTCTTTCTTTCCTGAAGATTGAACCCAGAGCCTCACACATTCTAGGCAAGTTCTCTACCACTGAACTATACTCCTAGCCTTGAATTTATCTTTTAACTGATACATAAAAATTGTACATATTAATATAAAACCATGATATTTTGATACATGCATACCATTTGCTGCTGCTTAATTGCCTTCAGCTAAAAAGCAATTTATGCCCCCCAAAAAACATATTTTGGCATGATCTGTTCTAGTTTCCTTCATAATTTTACAAACTCATCCTTACCACACTTCCTTGTTTAAAACATTTCCTCCACATGGGCCCCATTTCAGTTCCTCAACTATGTTGTTGCTGTTGCTAGGTGCCGTCGAGTTGTATCCAACTCATAGCAACCCTCATAGGGTTTTCAATGGCTGATTGTTTGGGGATTGCCTTAGAGAGTGGATTGCCATGTCCTTCTCCCATTTTTGGGGTGCTGGGAATCAAACTCAGGACCTCAGAGTCTGCAGAGCAGTGCTCTACCAACTGAGCTAAATCCCAGCCCTCCTCAACTGTGCCAAGCACTTTTACAACCCAGGGCCTTTAAAATTGTTGTTTCTCCATTTATAGCATGATTACCCTAGCTTTTTTCATGAAGACTTAGATAGGGAGGGTGGGAGGGGGGGAAGCATAGGGGAGGGAAAG